>JBBPBX010070812.1:0-18489 GCA_038048925.1 Garcialebias charrua | reverse complement strand
ACTGCATGCATATACTATGCAGAATAATCAACAATAATATTGATTTAAATGGCATGTATTTTATTTAGTAGTCTTAATACTACTATTAATCAGTACAACAGTGATACTCATTACTCTTGTTAAAAAATGTAATGTGTTCAATCTGCAGTACAATAGACGACAAATAATGACAAGTGGCAAAATGAGAATTTTGCAAAATAGGTCCCCTCTAAATATTGTTTAAATTTCAGTTTGGCTTGTATTCATAGATTGCTGTGGTCAGTGTCACTGATAATCTGGTACAACATCTTCCCAAAATCTTAATGCTTAAAAAGAAAACAGTTTTCAAGGAGAAGAAATACTTTAATGCAGGGGTCACCAAACTTTTTGAGACTGAGAGCTACTTCAGTGGAACCAAGAGGCACAAAGGTCCACTTGTTCGTTCCAAACAAATTTGCATGGTTCAACTTTAATCATAGTATTAATAATAATACATTTACATACATGTGAATATATGACTGCCTGATCACATCTGATCTGGTCTGTATTATTAAAGACTCCACACAATGCTTTAGCTTGGTAAATATGATCAATTATTATTGATAATTACCAGTAGTGATTAGAACTCTCAATCAAGAACTTGAGTCCTCAGTTTGAATAATGTTTTGGTTCTTCTGTGCAAATGTAAATTGTTCTTAGCTTTGACTGGGAGTGTGGATGGTTGTTTGTCTCTTTGTCTGTCTCTGTGATGGACTGGAGACCTGTCTTGGGTGTCCCTGCCTTCACCCAAAAGCAGCTGAGATTGGTTCCAGTCCTAAACAAGGGGGCATAATGGATTACTTATTAACTGATATTTAAACATAAACACTATTTCTTTTATGTTAAACTCAGTTTGTAACATTTGAAATTCGTTGTATTTTATAAATATTTTATTAACTGTTTTGTAGAAATGAACACGTTTGTAACATTCATTCAAAATATGCCTTAACAAATCTGTAGCATTTTTTAAGAACCTATTAAGAATAAAATGTTCCAGTTGCAGATACAAAATATCAATAATGTAATATAATAAACAGTGACATTTTTTAATTAACCATGTGACATAAGTATTGATCCTCAACATTTTTTATAATAATAATTTAAAGCCCTTAAAACAACCACAGCTGCAACAAAGTGCTACACATATGAAATCATTTTAACTAATCATCACATCTTCTCTACTCTTTTTTAATTAATTATCTTTCACATATTTTATCATTACTTCTTTCAAGAGCTCCACACCTGAAAATATGATGAATGTGAATCCATCCTGCTCAAAGCTGCGCTGACATTCTACTGTCTGTTGCAGAGCCCACCAGGGAGCTAGTTAGCATTGAAGCTAGTGTGTTAGCTGATGAAGTGACGCTCCAAAGTGTTTTTCTGCCACTAATGATGCACAGACACACTTGTCTTTCAACACTGTGAAAGACCTTTTCCTCCCAGTCACTGTCACCTATGTTTTAAGTAGCTACTTACTGGAAGTTAGTACTTTGTGCAGCAGCTCACTCCCCACCAGCGGCTCCGCGAGCCTGTGACCTCCGCTGCTGTTGTTGTTCCTTGTAAACATTGGACTAAACCATTTGCCAACAGAGAAGGGGGGGTGGGCAAAATTTCCTTCTTTTTTTTAGAATAATGGCGGATTTCTCTCTTTTTTTGCCTTTTTATATTTATATTGTTTAAAGACACGATTTCCTTTATTGAATTATTGGGGGGGACAGATCTATATTTCCCCAAGATTGGGGGGGTCCGGACCCCCCCGACCCCCCCAGGATCTACGCCTATGCGTGGAGCCATTGTTGCCCTATTGCAGGTTGTATTATTACACTTTAAAAACCACTAACGCTTATCTGCATGTTTCTTTAATTCCTTTATTTTGTCTAGATCAGGAGTCGGCAACCTGCGGCTCTATAGCTTTAACTTTAGCTCACTTCAACTTTTTGCTTTACAGTATTTCTATTCTTAATTCTTATTTTCCACAATAGTGAAATACATAGGTCTGTATAGTTTTTTCTATTTTTTTATAATTTCTTTAAAAAATTCCCCCACCTCTTTACAATAATCTGATTTTTTTCATTTGTCTGAAATTGTATGTATATCAATAAATATTCAAAAGCATTACATATTTTTAGCTTTAAAATGTCACCCCTACTGGCCACAAAATTCTCCTCAAAAAAAGTTAAAGTGACACATGGGCCACCAGCTGCTAACAGCTGTAGCAGGTTGTTGCGGCTCTGGACACATTGAATTTAGTGCATGAAGGTTTAAAAATGGCTCTTTTGATCAGAAACACTGCAGACCCCTGGTCTAGATTTTCAAGCTTCATGTTTATTTCTTTTGAGGTACGCTGTGCCCCTGGCGGCAGTTCCGGACCCTCCAGCAGCAGAAGAATTAGGTCACGACCTCAGCCCATGTCCGGTCTCCATCTTCACCATCAGAGAGGCCTGTCAGAAGTGCAAAGCATCTTTAAACGTCTCACAAGCACAATCTGATTCAATTGAGGCAGAAACACGCAAACAGTCGTCCTGTGATTTATGGTTCAAACAGAAAATTTCGTTTGACTTCATCAGTTATGCACAGAGTTTTTGTCATGCGGCCATCTACAAACCCAAAAAACTTTCTGGCACAAAAGCTGTACTGCTCTGAAAGACAGCAAACAAAAGAAATGAAGCTTGGGGTTGAGCAAGAAGAAGCAGCGGCACAAAGGTACAAGTTGATAAGAGATCTGAAGGAGAACGAAGACATTACCTTGCTCCGTTCCGGCTTGCGTGTCTCCACCATTGGTGGAGAAAGTACTCAAACACTGTACTTAAGTAAAAGTACAAATAAACAGACAAAATCTACTCTAGTAAAAGTAGAAGTACCATATTAATATTTTTACTTAAGTAAAAGTAAATAAGTACTTGCTTTTAAAAATACTTAAAGTATTAAAGTAAAAGTACTTGCTGAATGTATTAACTAATGCAATGGTCTACAATACCATTAAGTGTGCGTACTGTATGCATATTTTCTGTAATACATTAATAGTGTTGAGCCATTTTAATGAACAATGCTGCAGATAATGCATGTTTTTATTGTGTTTACTCTGTGACACAGTTCACACTTGGACTTTTGATTCTGTGTGTCAGAATTTCAGTGATGAGTTAAATACAATTAAGCAAAATAAGAAAGAGGAATGATTATACCTTTGAAAGTTTTTATTTAACACAAAATAAAACCAATGTGTCATTTTAACTGCAGTAAACACATTTAAGTAAAAGTTGTCTGTTTGAAAAAAGGAGCATTAGACACAACTAACAAAGGAATAGATCACTTCAACTCGTTTGTCATCAACTCTAGTTAAAATATTGTCTAGTCAATCTTGTAATGGATCAACAATGAACAATACTTTAACTTCCTGACAACATTTTCAAAACTTGGACCTGAGTGTCGAGACATTTGGAGAAATCTCTTGTCTCCTAACATCCCATGAACTGACACATTTTAATATTGCAGCAAGAATTTCTTGTTCAAGTTCAGAAGAAGTTGGTTTTCAAAGTTTTTGAGTCCATGTCTGGCTCTTTAGGGAGAGAGAATCTGTCCTGCTGTACTGAACAGTCTTTCAATAGTCTTTCAATAATATTTCAATAGTCTTTCAATAATATTTCAATAGTCTTTCAATAATATTTCAATAGTCTTTCAATAATATTTCAATAAAGCCATGGGTGTTGTGTATCTTCTGGATGAATCTTTGTGGTGGAATCCATTTTGTGTGTGTTAGTGGTGCTGTGGGTGCTCCCAGCTAAATGACTTATACACAAGAATATACATCATTGGTCCAGCTCTTCTTGAAGGCAGGTCTAATGTTACCTGTCCACTTTGCAGTGATTCAGTGGACCAACTCCCCTCTCAACATCAGTTACTTTCAAACTAACGACAAATCAAAAAGTTGCAACGTGAATGTAACTTGTAACTCAACACATTATAGAAATGTAGTGTAGTAGAAAGTACAGATACTTCATGTAAAATGTAGTGCAGTAAAAGTACCCACATTTAATTCTACTTAAGTAAAGTACAGATACATGAAAAATATACTTAAGTACAGTAACAAAGTATTTGTACTTAGTTACATCCCACCACTGGTCGCCACTAAGCATGGATTCCTGGCAGCCTCCACTGACCGGCTGGCCATCAACAGGTCTGGGACAGTCCGCCTGTTAGAAATAAAAAAAATCCAGCAAACTGTTGGGATGCTACAAACATGGATGACATATGCAAAAAACAGTCATGTCTGCAGATTGACAGAAATACCTCAAGCATCACACTGAATAGAAAACATGCTTATTACACTCAGGTTCAATCCCAGTTGTACTGTTACGAATTACCAGAGTGTGATTTTGTGTTGTGCACAAAATCATTCCTGCATGTAGAAACAGTGAAGGCAGACTTTTCTTTCATGCAGAAGCTGCTATACAAAGCAGAAGGTTTTTTTGATAACATCTTTCTGCCAGAAACTGTGTTCCCTAGAGTGAAACACAACCTTGATCCAATTGATATAAGAACATGTTGAAGTGGTTTTTTTTTTGGTGATTTGTAGCAATGGGAGTTTCTGGTGCTATTTTTGTGCTAGGTGAATATTTATAATGATATATATTTTTTTATTACAGCGTTCCAAAAAATGTTGCAGTTCTGCGCTTGTTGCACAATGTTATGCTTGTGGTTTCTTAAAATGTTGAGTAGTGTATTTGTGTCGTTTCTGGGGAAAAAGTTATGCTGCTGTGTTTGCCCAATGTCAACATTCTAACTACATCGGATGTTTTAATTTTTTGATTTTTCCTGAAAAGGATTAAATTCAGCAGAAGTTTTCACATTTTCAGGATGTTTGATACAGATTAGTTCACGCTGTTTTTGCATAATGTGAAGATGCACCAAAAACTTTTCATTATACAATTACATGTTTCTGGAGAAATTGTGAAGTTCACCGTGATGTTTTTGCACAATGTTACTTTAATATGATGTTTACAGTTACTGATTAAATACAGCTGAAGATTGTACGTTACACCGATGTTTCGAACATATTTATTTGGTAATAAAATAAACTGTGCCTTTCTGAAATGGCTGCATTTTTATGTCAAGTATACCCTACAAACTTTGAACACTTTCTGTGTTTTGCATCGAAAAAAAGTTAATGTCCAAAGCTCGTAATGAAAAGAGGAAAACCGTTACCTTGCATATGAGTGCTTGAAACAGAGTCAAGTAAGCACAGGTGTGTATGATGTCCTCCAGAATTGGGTGCAGTGTTAGTGGCATGGTCCCATCCAGAAGATGGAAAGATTTTATACGGCCAATCAGTCGCTCAACATGAATGCGCACTTCAGCGATTTGTCTGGTCTGCTCCACCTGTAAAATAGATGAAGAACAGTTTCTGTCAGATTAGAACACAAATATGAAGACCTCAAAATGCAATATTCTTTATTATTTATGTTAACCTGTTGGTTTGTTTCACAAGAAATTCTGGACAACCTACACTGACTATAGCCCAGTGTGTTCGCCAAACTGACCCAACGCACATGACAGAATCCTGCCAGGCTTCTTAGCTTCGGTGTGGCATTTTTTATTTTGACGTGGTCAGGCCTGGATTGGTTCAGAAAAGCGGCCCTGACATTTTTGGGTGATGCCAGCCAACGATCATTTATTTATATAAGTCACAGACAGAAACCTGTCAGTTACACGCTGGCGGAAACACCTATATTTACCAAGATATTTTTACTTACCACTTAGTGCTTAAAAAAGAACACAACACTCCTTGTACAATGCATACCTCATCCTCAGTGAACTGCTTGTTCCCTGGATGCAGAAAGGGTGGCAGGTTCAGACTAGCTCCCCTTTTTTCCACCTCTGACTTGACATCAAATCCTTTGTCAGCAAGGACTCTGTCACCGGGTTGAAGGTAATCAAGAAACCCACAGTTGACAGTGATGAACTTGTCCGATGATCCACCACAGTACAAAGGAGATATGTAGCATAGCACTCCATCAGGTGTACATGCGACAAGTACCTGCAACATCAGAAACACTTAAATGATAAACCTGAAAAAAGCATGATGACATTAAACTAAACTTTACTAAACATCTAGTGAAAACGCTTTATGGCAGGGCAACATGAATAGAAACAGAAAATCGAAAAGAAGATTTTTAAAGGGCCTGAATACTGTATTACCTTAGCTGTGTTGTTTTGTTTGTAAGAAGACCATGTTTGTCGCTGACTGACCAGGGAACTTGGTGCCTCTACAAAAAACTCGGTGCAGTCTATCATGCACCTCAGGTTGGAAAACTTCTGGGCTTCAACTGGCATGAAGTGGCGTACTTCAAAACGGGACGGAAAGCGGCACGTATCTTGCAGTTCCAGCCTTAGTAGACGGATCCAGGAGGTAAAGATTCTGGAGAAATGTGCTATGCTGATGCCAAGTCGGGCAGACAGATCCTCAACAAACAAGCCTAACTTAAGCCTGATTAAAACAGCTGCAAATTCATGTTTGGGTGTTAGAAGCCGCTTGGGACCAGTAAAACCCTTGGCCTGGTCATAATCTACATTTTCACCCCTCCAATAGCGCATCCGTGCTGCTTTGTGGTGGTTTTTTGTACAAAGCATCAAATGTGCTTTTGCTTTTTAATCCCAGATAAAACTGCACAGCACCATCATCAAAGGTGTCTGGATCATAACTGACTGCCTTAAAGGGATTGTGACATGATTTTGTAAATTTGAATATTTGTCAGAACATATATATCTTATATCATTGAGCTCTGGTCGTTTTTGCATAATAAATTATAAATATATTAAATTTTTATTCCAAGTTATGGTAGTCATTTCTCTGGGACACGCCCCTAAAATTCCGTGCATTCCGCAAAACCGTCATTTGACGTACACGTGGGGAGCCGCTGCTCAACGCGCATGTAAATAATAATGGCGGAGCATGTCGACTCAGACGAGTGCAGCATTTCTAGTGTTGATCTAAGCGATTTGTCTTCAGTTTTGGAAGGTCAATATAAGCAGTAGAAGTTTTAATCTTGCTCAAATCATTTTATTGTATACTCTATTAATGGAAAACTTATTAACTTTTACGATTCAGCTTTAAAAAAACGTGCAGGGAGCTTCGTGGCTTTGAGCATGTCCGATTGCGTTTGAGATCTATCATTTTAAGACAGTAAATCATCCAAAACTCTCATTAATAGACTCTCCCCAAATAAAAACAAACAACAGATCGTACCTGATTGCGCCGACATAATTTAAAAATACCTAAATAGCACTCCGTGTTGACTCGGATCTATGCTAATGTCTGTTAGCAAGCAGATGTCGGCAGATAGACCTCACGTCTGACATATATCTTTTTTAAACAGTAAATCATCCAAAACTCTCATTAATAGACTCTCCCCAAATAAAAACAAACAACAGATCGTACCTGATTGCGCCGACATAATTTAAAAATACCTAAATAGCACTCCGTGTTGACTCGGATCTATGCTAATGTCTGTTAGCAAGCAGATGTCGGCAGATAGACCTCACGTCTGACATATATCTTTTTTAAACAGTAAATCATCCAAAACTCTCATTAATAGACTCTCCCCAAATAAAAACAAACAACAGATCGTACATGATTGCGCCGACATAATTTAAAAATACCTAAATAGCACTCCGTGTTGACTCGGGTCTATGCTAATGTCTGTTAGCAAGCAGATGTCGGCAGATAGACCTCACGTCTGACATATATCTTTTTTAAACAGTAAATCATCCAAAACTCTCATTAATAGACTCTCCCCAAATAAAAACAAACAACAGATCGTACATGATTGCGCCGACATAATTTAAAAATACCTAAATAGCACTCCGTGTTGACTCGGGACTATGCTAATGTCTGTTAGCAAGCAGATGTCGGCAGATAGACCTCACGTCTGACATATATCTTTTTTAAACAGTAAATCATCCAAAACTCTCATTAATAGACTCTCCCCAAATAAAAACAAACAACAGCTCGTACCTGATAGGCAGTAAGATGGTCGCTGCAGACATAGGACTCTCAGTAGGAACCCATCGGTCACAAGTTCTCTGTACTTCCATTCTAGGCAAAGTTTCTCATCTTTTGGGAATTTGTGAAGGCTCACTTGTTCACTGCTGATATTAGAACACCCAAATGCGCTACAACGTGACAGCATTTTTCAAGTTACACCAAAAAAAAAAAGAGTCGATCTTTCACCAAACAAAGGGGCAAGCCAGGCTCCGCCTTATGCCCAGTGCCCACGTGTACGTCACATGAAGATTTGCATTAATTCACGGGGCGTGTCCCAGAGAATTTATGGTAAAAAATTACCATAAATTGGAATGAAATTTTAATATATTTATAATTTATTATGCAAAAACGACCAGAGCTCAATGATATAAGATATATATGTTCTGACAAATATTCAAATTTACAAAATCATGTCACAATACCTTTAAGTCTTGCATCCCGTTCTTCCAGCTGCTTCCTCAATGTTGACAACTCGCTGCTGGCTCTTGAGCTGTTGCGTCAGTTGCTCAGTGTGGAGGTATGCTGCGTCCAGTTTGCTTTTCTGCTCCATCAATTCCTTCCTTAGTCTCTGCAACTCGGAAGAAGCGTCATCTTCCATACTGGGTTCCTCCGCCGTCCCAACAGTCTCGGCTGGACAAGATCAGAAGGTGTGCTGTATGTGTGATCAATAAGTTGGTGCCCAGTTGTTGCTGTAAAACAAATAAAATATTAATTCATATTTCACAATAAACAAAACAGTCTTATCTATAGTTAAACTGTATGCTTATACACACAGAGCAATGAATGGTTAACTTCACTGTTACACACACAAACACACACACACCCACACATACACCCACACATACACACACACAACCACAAACACACACACCCACCCACACATACCCGTCTGGTGCATGTGCGTGCATTACTTTTGACCCATAACATCCAAACGACAATGTAGTTCAAAAATGAAATGTCGAGTAATAAAAAGATACATGGTTTTCATTAAAAATAGTGTCAACTACAACTTTATTTCAGATGAATTATGATGAAATGCCTCTATGCAATGTATCATTTGCATTAACTTATAATTTAAACCAAACACATTATTTAGAGCACTTCATTTTTCTATAGCAACCTCAGTTTGAGCATATATGCCATAATATTTTCTGAACTTCCTTTAAGCTAGTCATGTGTATATTCCTTTCCAACTGAAACATATCATTATACAATTAATACTTAACATACAGTATTTTTTTTAATCCACACTGATTAGATTTGATCCATTTTAAGGATTTTTCCAAATTAATTTAATCTGATTTCACTCTATATATGTTTGATGACAGGATCATTGCTCCTTTTTTATGTGACAGCATGTCATGTCACAGACGCTCTCAGCAAAACTGTGCGAATAACTTACAGAAACAGAGAAATGGCCAAAATGTTTTAAAAGATACAGTGCTGTCAGACTTCAATTAATGTTTAATGTAATCCTCAACTAATAACGAATGTTAATAAAACATGTTTGTCTTGTGGAAACTACTGTATTATTTCAACGCAGAAAAAGTTCAAATGATAACAGGCTAACAGTGCAGTGGTCTGTTCATTTTTAGACAACTGTATGTTTGATGAAATTTTACTCACCTGTTATTTCTTCAGAGGGGTTGAAGGAAGACTCTCCTTGCATGTTGCAGGTTGAAACTTCTACACAGGCAGTGGACTGAGAAACAGCAAGGCCTAGTAGTTCTAGTTTTTCGGTATGAGTTGTAGAACTAGCTAGCTCATCAACTGTCCAGTAGCATGTTGTTCTGCTGCGGGAGGTTGTTCTCTGTTTTGTGCGTTTCCCATGTCCAAGATGTAATTGTAATAATATAGGAGTTGTTGGTCAGTTTACTGACTTACCTATAGTTTGGAATGAAAGATCCGAGCAGGTCTTAGCTGCACAAACCTACCACCAATTCGCGAGTTCAACCTTTTTCCGGTATTGAATTGCTTTAAAGTGATTAGCCAAAAATGTAATTTCACGAGAGACTTCAATTTATGTTGGTCCACCAGAAAATAGACCTTTTATTGAAATTATCATAAAAGTACATTAAACATTTGTATCGATATTAGCTCTGATCTACTAAACTAAGTTGACAAGAATTCAAATTAAAATCAAACAGACAGTTAGGAACTTTTCTGTTGGCACATTTACTTGACAGATTAATGGCTCATGAAAAAGAAGAAATAGGAGGAAGAAGGATTGAAAGCTAAGTTAACCGAAGTTGATTATTTTGAAACAAACAGGGTGGCAACCTTTCCCATACAGGTCTCAGCTGGGCTTCTCACACGTTCAGGACACAATCAACGCCTCGTTACCTGTTGACGATACGTCTTGGAGATAAGAGTTGAAGTTTGTGGACACTAACGGACTGTGTTGTTCAGTTGGTAATACATACTGCAACTTGGAATCGGCAAACCCTAACATCGGGGCAGTAGTTAGTTTGTGTATTACTGTTTCGAATGCTCGTTGGCAGCTCTCTGTCCATCTCTCTCCAAAAGGAGCTTTGGGCTGAAAATACTGATCACGGTCTAGCTTAAAGCTACTTTTCTTTCTCAGAGGGGGATACCCTGCAGTTAAGCCGGTAAGGGGTTTAACAATTTTAGAGAAATCTTTAATAAACCGCCTATAATAACCTGCAAAACCTAAGAATGAACGGAGTTCTTTTAGGTTTGTAGGACTTGGCCACGTTGTTAAAGCAGAAATCTTTTCAGGATCTGTTTCAACACCGTGCTGTGAAACTATGTGCCCCAAATACCTCACAGATGTCTGGAAAAACTTACACTTCTCGAGTGATAGTTTTAAACCATACTCTTGGAGACGATTGAGCACATTGAGAAGGCGTGTTTCATGCTGTTCAAGGGTTTCTGAAAAAACTATAAGGTCGTCCAGAAAGACTAAGACTTCCTTAAGGTTTATGTCACCCATACATCTCTCCATCAACCGTTGAAACGTGCTGGGAGCATTAGTTACACCCTGCGGCATACGGTTGAACTCGAAAAATCCTAATGGACATACAAAAGCAGTTTTGTGCTTATCTGACTCCTCGACTTCAACTTGGTAGTAACCACTTTTGAGGTCAAGGACTGAAAACCATTTCGACCCAGTGAGGGCTGAAAAAGTTTCTTCTAGGTTAGGGAGTGCATAGGCGTCTTTGATTGTGTTCTGATTTAGTTTTCGATAGTCAACGCAAAGTCGCACATCTCCATTTTTCTTCCTTACCACAACAATGGGTGAGGAAAAAGCTGACTCGGATTCACGGATTACTCCTGCCTCTAGCAGTTCTTGCAGGTGTTGACGCACAGCATCAACGTCTTGCGGTCGTATTGGGCGAGGCCTGTGTTTAAACGGGGTCTCATCTCTTAGTTTGATCTGGTGCTTTACTCTATTAGTACGCCCAAAGTCAGTATCATGCTGCGCAAAAACATCTGGCATAGCATTTAACTTCTGCAAAATTCGCTCTTTCCATTTAGAGGAAACTGGGGAATCTGCAAAGTTTAAATTAAGCTCAGCAGGTTGCGGCTTAGGGGTTTTCTTTGACTCTGAGATATGAGAATGTGACAGTATCTCCTGCATTGCATGAACTTCAGCAATGACACTATTTCCAGGAATAACTATGTCATGTTTACTCTCATTTCTCAGTACTACTGGAAGCTTTTGTGATCGTTTCTCGGAAAGTGTGAGTAAACAGTTAGTTACCAAAACACCTCCTGGTAAGGAAGATGCATTGGGGGACTCAACTACAACCCACTTACTTGGAGTGTCAACGTCCACATGAACTGACCCTTCCAAGACTTTGTTTTGGCCTGCAGGAAGGACTTCAGGCTCACTTCCTGACAACCTGACAAGACCAATATTACCGGTTTCTCTCTGTCTGTGCCTCTTTTGTAACACGTTCAGCACCACTCTGTAGCTATAAGAGAGGGTACTGGAATCTGTGTTAGCAAGAGAAGAATTTTCAAAAAGAAGATCAAGGGTGTTTGTACCTATCAAGAGAGAAGATTGGACACTGGAGCGCGTGTTTGGAACAACTAGCGCAAGAGAAAACACAGTGAATTCTTGTCCAAAACCATCCTCTGGAAAGTTGATGTCAACACAAATATAGCCTGAATATGGGATATTCTGACCATTTGCGGCTTCAACTTCAAGAAGGTCACTTATGGGATAGATCTTCAGATGTGAAAGATAACTGTCATAAAATGACTGGGACACAGTTGTCACTTGTGACCCGGTATCAAGAAGACAATTACACATCTGTCCATTAATTAGTACCTCAGCGGTGTACTTGGCTCCAACTAAGCCTTTAGGTAACTTCACACTAGCTGATTTATTGTGAAGAACCCGTTTCCTGTTTTTTCTGGGATGTCTAGTGGGACTGGTATCAATAACAGCACTCATTTGTCCCGCAATGAGGGCTTCGTCTAGTTTAAAGACTGTGTTCGATTGTTCTGTTTATCCCAAAGCAACTGTTTTGCTTTTAACTGGGTTCTCTTTTCTGCAACAAGGGATGGATTTGATTCACTTGTGCAAGCTGAAACAATGTGACCATCCTCGCCACACCGAAAACAATACCAAGGCTTCGGCCTACGTTTTACAGTTTGGACTGTCTCGGTTTGTTCAGGTGCCTTAGACTTAGTTTGCTTCTTGGCTCTAGATACACTAGCATTTTTCTGAGTGGAGTTTGGTGATTGTAGTCTAACCAATTGGCTCCGGAGCTCAGCAATCTGTGCTTTTAGTTCTGTGACCTGATCACCTTGGTGAACCACAGGTTGAACTACTTTTTGAGGTTTCAATTTGTCTATCTGTTTCTGCATCTGAGTTAAAAATAAAGTTTCGGCTTCTATTTTATTTTATTTTTTTGATCCTGGCTGGCTCGCCAATTATTATGTAACACCTATGAGACGCTATTATTACTCCTGGCTGGTTAGCCAAACTCTATACAACACTCACGGTGTGTTTACAGTCTAGTTAGGTTAAGGGCTAGTTACCAGGTTCGACTACTGGAGCAAAAAAAGAAGTACCTGTAAACCTTAAATTATTGACTCAGACCACAATGTGAAAGTTTGAACTGTCAGCTTATTATTTAATAATAACAAATGAATAAACAACAACAATACACACAATCACATACAATTACATTCAAAACAATATAAATAGTACCCGTGTTCCCTTTTTGGTAATTTATTAACCTCTTATTAGGATTTCAATAAACACTAAATGGTAATTAAGGGTTGCTATTTATTTAATATCTAATTTGTATTCTAGTTTATTTCAATTTAGTACTGTAATTTATTTAATTTACAGCTAATTAATCTTTTAAACCTAATTTAAAAGATTAGTGCTCCTTTAAGAATTTAAGCTATTTAGTTTCCTAAATTAACCACTTCTCAAAATAAATCTTATCAACTTTCAAATTCAAAAACCCAACAACAATTTACAGTTCACAACTTAAGAATAAATATTAATTGGGATTTAAGAAAAGAAAAAAAATGTAAAAAGAACCACAGAAATTCAGTAAACTGAATAATGTGTGATCAATTCGACTTTTTTCCTTTCTCTCATGAAGAGTTCTAATTGAGAATCAGTTCGAGGTCCAATGCTCTTTTTTATTTCAGCAGCGGGAAAATTCTGGATCATACCACTTTTCTTTGGTGTAAGATGAAGTGTTCCAGCAGGAGGCAGAGCTTCTGCTGGGCGGGTCTTTAATTCCTGGAATTCTGGCTCGCCATCTCGTTCACTCTGGATCCCAGCTGCTGACAGGGAACTTCCGGTTCAGCTCCTCTCAGCAGAACCCTTAAACACCTTCAGCAAGGCTTCTCAGAAGGTTCTAGAAGCTTTTCAGAGAACTTCTGAAAAGAAGCTTTCCAGTAAAAAAAAAAAAAAAGCCTGGCACACAACCAGGGGAGAACACAAAAGTCTGTTTTAGCTCTCTAAAACTACAATAGTCACTCGGTTTGCTGACACATCTCAAAACCAGTTTTTTGGGCATAAAACGACATAAATTGTGCTTCTTATCTTTCTCCTTCGGTGAGACAAAAATATATAACATATACATTCTTTTTTCAGAAAATAAAATATACTTTTAACTCACCAAGTTCAGTTCTGTTCAAAAATAAAATTCCTGAACGCAGTCAGGTCGAGGAAAAAAGTGCAGAAACCACTCTTTACGTCTGAAAAGTATTCTCAGACAACAGGCATCTTTCTGATCAAGGTTTCTCTAACTTTTCCCTCTAACTTCTGCTCTTTCTTACAACAAAGCGTTCCGCTTCGTTGCTTTCAGTCTCTGACTTTCCCGCTTCAGGTCCAAGTATTTATACCCTCTGCTGTGCACATGCGCAGAGGAAAACAGAGCCAACGGCTGCTGGGATCAGTCACGTGGTTGCACATGCGTGCGACCTTTCAAAATAAAAGTTTTCTGCTTACATTACATACTATTGACCAAAATAACCTCTTTGTGTACAGATTTCAACCAGATAAAAGACAATTACATCAAATATTACTTTTAAAATACCTGTAATCATTATCTTTTATGTTTTCAACCATTTTGACCTATTTCCTATTTTTTATTTATTTCCTATTAATCTATGTAATAGCCAAATAAATAAAAATGGATACAACAATAAAGGTCATTTTAGCCTGGGTTACACCAGCTCAGGTTGAACCTCATTTGTAGAAGGCAACGCTTCCAGGCTAACGTTGCTGGTTAGCTCAAAATCTTCCTCCTAATTTCTAGCTTTAAAAAAGTCACTTGAATTCAGTGCTTACGTTTCCAACTGAAATGGATGGTGCCGCTTCCTGTCTGCTCTCATTTATTCCACTGTCAGTGTCATTCGTTGTCCTCTTGTTTTTTTTGGAAAAAAGTCAGAATATCCATGATACACGGACAATGGTGAGCGTGGCCATAGACAAGATATCTATGAGCGTGGCTGTTTCTGTTTGAAAACAGCTAGTTTGCGCATTAAGTCAGTGACCCGCCCCCCTCGAACTGTAGTTGGCTAGAATGTTGCCTTGGCTTCATTGATTGGTTGAATTGTATGACTGACAAACAGAGATAGGAAAAATAGAAAGATGTACACTCAGAGATTAAAAACAAACAAACAAAAAACTTCCCGTCCCAGTCAGGGGGGGCACAGCTGACTCTGTGGGGGGGCAATGTCCCTCAATGCCCGCCCATGCCAAGTACACCTCGCTGCAGCTTGCAGATGACGGCGGTGTCAGTCCCGGAAGTGGTTATTGCACTCCGGAAATGAAGGGGGCGCTAGTGGCGCTATTAAAACACGCAACAACAACAAAATGAATGGAAATTAATATTTTAAAGGCACTAGTGGCGCTATTCTAAAAAAAAATAATGGAAGTTAATATTTTAAAGGCGCTAGTGGTGCTATTACCATTTTTTTAATGGAAATTAATATTTTAAAGACAAATGTTTATGTTTATTAAATTTGTTCATTTTTTTTACAAATACAAGACAATCCCATAAATGATAATGTACAAAATATAAAAAAAAAAAAATGAAAGGTAGCAGAAAGAAGAATAAATCTTATTATATCTGCCCCTTTTTTCCAACAGTCAGATTAAACAATAATAATCTTCAACCAACAGTACAAAATGACTAACTCTTTCTAATTTTCTAACTAATACAATACACATTACGCTATTTCATATATATATTTTTAACACATTCGTTTCGATCATTTTCTTAAATGTAAACATTGGGCCTCATGCACAAACCGTTCGTACGCACAGATTTGTGCGCATACTATGCGTGCGAGTGATTTGGGATCATTTGTGGCATCCAACAATGTTTTCGGATTTTTTTCAGATACGAACGGAATTTACGTGTGGTCCAGACCTGTCGTATATTTTAGGAGCGTCAGTCTGCTGTCATCCAGACTGCCTTTTCTCCACTAATAACTTTATATTTCGTTATTTAGAAAATATTTCGAGTTTAAACAATTAAATGCAACCACACATATTGGTTTAATTAAAGCGGCTTCAACACCCCCCCACGTCCACCACCTTGCGCGACCCGCGCGCGGCCCCCGCCCCACTCATGTCGACCACCCGGTGTGCCACGCAACGCGCCCCCACTCATGTCGACCACCCGGTGTGCCACGCAACGCGCCCCCACTCATGTCGACCACCCGGTGTGCCACGCAACGCGCCCCCACTCATGTCGACCACCCGGTGTACCACGCAACGCGCCCCCACTCATGTCGACCACCCGGTGTACCACGCAACGCGCCCCCACTCATGTCGACCACCCGGTGTACCACGCAACGCGCCCCCACTCATGTCGACTCTGTCGGCACACACACACACACACACACACACACACAGCGCTGCTGCAGAGACAGGGGAGAAGAAAGGCGAAAGTTGCTTCATGTCATTTTTAATATAAACTGCCTGTTGACTGTGGGCACTCACTGATGTCATCTGTATTCTGTGTGGGTCTGCGCTCAGATCCGGGGCTGACACTGATCAAAGGCGAGTCCATTTTAATTCGCCAAACGCGTTTGTGTGTTTTCTGACGCATAAAAGCCGGAATGAATGGACACTTCCTGCTCGCGGTGGCAGGAAACTATATCCTTATATGGTGTTTTGAGGGGTGGGAATTATGTAAATAACCTCCCGCGTGCACGAGCAGGTGAATAGAACAGGTGGAATTCATCATTATTTACACAGCTCATATACACACATTTCCTGACGATAGAAGACTGTGTTGGATCTGACGTGGCATGTTCGTACGAACGCTTCGTACGAACAAAAGTAGGAGGAAGTTAGGATAAGAATACGAACATTTTTGTGCATGAGGGCCATTGACTTGGCATTTTTAACTACATTCTCCAAGCCATTCCATAATCTAATTCCCTGGATTGAGGTAGAACGTCCCTTCAAACTAGTTCTGAATTGTGGTTTTACAAACATCTCTGTCCCCTTAAGATTATAACAACTTTGTCTTTTAACAAAATGCATTTGGATATTTAAAGGTAATGCATTATTTGGAGCCCTATACATAACTGATAAAATATTATAGTCTACCAAATCATGGAACTTCAATAACTTCAGTTGATAAAATAATGTACAAATGTACATTAGGAACACTATCCATCCATTAATTATCATACATGCACACTTATCCCTATTACAATTTTTTTAATGGAAATTAATATTTTAAAGACAAATACATTACATTAGGAACACATTTATCCATCCATTAATTATCATACACACACGCTTATCCCTATACTGTAGTGGGTTTGCCAGGGCTGCATTCCAAAAACTATAATATGCTTGGTTGCAGGTGAGCTCAAATATTATCGTTGTTTACCATAATGTGTCATTGGAAACTTCATAAACTGCACTCAAATATCCAATTGTTTCAAAACCCAAAGGGATTAATTAACACTCAGAGAGAGAAAGTAGTTTTTAGAACGTTTGTCAAGAAATGATCTTCAGCAGTCGGATCCCGGCAGTAGACGTTGCAAGAATGGTTCACTGTGGATGAATAAATTTGATTCTATATGAAAACATTTTTAAATAGTCACCGGATACATAAATTAAGCCTGTGTGTAAATTGTAACAGTCTTCAGTTCAGCCAATCAGCTCATCATGCGCCTCCGGTGTCGGTCTCCTCTAATTACCCTTCATAAAGTCCGGCTTGATGTGAACAACTGCTCCTCACCTGAGTTTTCCATCACCTCCACTCGGTCTCCACCGTCGCTGAGCATACCTTTAATTTTTGTATTTATTGTATGTTTGTAACTGAACATGTGTTCCCTGCAAGTTGGTGGTTGCTGGATGGAAAGGAGTCTGTGTTCCCTGCAAGTTGGCATCTGCTGGATGGACAGGAGTCTGTGCTGATGCCCAGCTGGACACCATGTTGACAGTCATAGTGTGTTTCACCAAATGATTCAGAAACCTGTCCCTTCTGTCAATGGTTAACAAACAGTATGGGCAATGAAAGTGTGTCTGTACAGGGTAGGCCACATCTGAAGATATGGAATTCTGCAGTAACAAAAAGAAATGAATAAAATTTAAAATAACATCTATATAAACTACAGATATGTTTAAACAAGAAATGGTTCATTCCCACTCAAAATAGAGCAAGGACACAGTGTAATGTAATAGCTACAAACATACAACAAAAATGTAATAACACATCAGGAAATATACAAATGATTTGTTTAAAAAAAGGCATGTCTGAAATGAATCACTTTATGTTCTTTAACATTATTCTTCCAGTTTTGCACGATTCAACAAGTAATTTTATGAGTCACAATGGCTTCCAGGTAATAAATTTATACAGCAAACAGTTAATTAAAATTGTGAAAGTAATATTGCTCAAACAACCAAAGGGAAGTATTAACTAATTAATTAGATTTCCCCATTTACTCTGTAACTT
>JBBPBX010070811.1:0-18490 GCA_038048925.1 Garcialebias charrua | reverse complement strand
TTTCTTAAATGTAAACATTGACTTGGCATTTTTAACTACATTCTCCAAGCCATTCCATAATCTAATTCCCTGGATTGAGGTAGAACGTCCCTTCAAACTAGTTCTGAATTGTGGTTTTACAAACAACTCTGTCCCCTTAAGATTATAACAACTTTGTCTTTTAACAAAATGCATTTGGATATTTAAAGGTAATGCATTATTTTGAGCCCTATACATAACTGATAAAATATTATAGTCTACCAAATCATGGAACTTCAATAACTTTAGTTGATAAAATAATGTACTTGATGGATGACGGTAATGTTTTCTAGTGATAATTCTTACAGCTCTTTTCTGTAATACAAAAATAGGCTTTGTGATTGTTTTACACGCATTCCCCCAAACATCAATACAATAGATTAAGTGTGGAACAATGATTGTGTTATACAACAAATACAGAGCTTTATCATTCAATAGGTCTCTGACTTTGTACAGTACTGCAATCGATTTAGCTATTTTTATTCTTACAGAATTTATGTGTTGTTTCCATGTCAGTTTGTCATCAATGATAACACCCAAAAACTTCACCTCACTCACTCTACAAATCTCAACACCCTCAATTTTGAGTGGAACATCAACAGTTTTCTTTTTATTACTGAATATCATGTAATTAGTTTTTTCTAGATTTAATGATAATTTATTTATTTTAAACCAAGTTTGTATCTTGACAAATTCTGTCTTTATCAATTCCAACATTTGTTCTATATCTTCACCTAAACAGAAAAATGTGGTATCATCAGCAAAAAGTACACATTTAAGGAGTCCTGACACATTTACCAAGTCATTCACATATAAAATAAATAGCTTTGGTCCAAGTACAGAGCCTTGGGGAACTCCACATGTGATATTACAGAGGTCAGATCTTACATCATTTATTTGTACAAATTGTTTCCTATCTTTTAAGTAGCTAGATACCCACTGTAATGCTGGTCCTCTAATACCATATTTGTTCAGTTTTTCAAGGAGAATGGTGTGATCAATAGTATCAAATGCTTTTTTTAAATCAACAAAAATACTGATACAATATTGTTTTTGATCGACAGCAGTAGTTATTTGTTATTTGTTTGTAGGTTAATATTGAATACTGAATATTAATTAAATGAAGGATGGAGGGACTTTCTAATGAAACCAGTCAAACCAGAGGCAGCGCTCAGGATCCACCACCACACACCTGCTGTTCAAGTGTTTGTTGTCTCTTCAGGGAGCTGATGAGATTCCCAGTTTACAAGATTTATGGTCCTGAAATTGTGCGTGCTCACCACCGTCCAAACGGTTCTGATGAAGTATTGATTTTCTCATTCCCTGTAATGACATGAAGAGGCCAGAAAGCAATAACTGATTATGTAAACGGTCTTCTAAACGATGGACTGACTCTGCTGCTGCCTTCAAAAACTTAATGAGAGTACAAAATAATCCAGTAAATATAAATGAGATGTTTGGATCAGAATGTAATCAAATGATTCAGCTTCAGTAACACAACTGACACACAAAACCAAAGGAGAAAAATGATTTTCAGGAGAACATGTTGTGTTTGTTTTGGTGTTTAATCTACGTTCAGATTGATTTTTCTGACCTTCTGTTCCATTTAAAGACAGAGAAACCACAAAGACACAACAAAAGATAGCTTCTTTATTTTTAAACGCGTATTTTTTTATTTCACATCATCAAAGTAGAATTTAATGTAACTGTATCCTGTAACCTGATCAAATATTGTGTATTACAAATACTGTATGCAGTTATCAGAATTATAAAAGCTCTACTTTAGAGTCAATTTTAATGGCATTTGGGTTCACAAGTGTCTAGAATAGAATTACTTGCCATATTAGATTTATTTATTTTTGCAATAAAATTAATGTATTGCCATCAACCTACTTTTGCAGAAATTTGCTGCTTTAACCGTTCATATAACAAAACATTCAGCTCTTTAAGGACACTGCAGCTGTGACTTTTGGTTTTTATGAGTTAACCTTTTCACATTTCCTGCAAAAATGCAGTGTGAATGCTTATTGCTGAAGAACTTGCTGAATAAAAGCTGAAACTAGTTAAAAACATGCTGAAATGTAGCTGAAATTGAAGAACAAGCCTAAATTAGCAGAAGAAACCAGAAAAATACACATATTTGCTTAATTTGGTTTGAATAAGCATAAATGAGCACAAAAATAGGTAAATTTGGTAAAACAGCTGAAATTAGCAAAAACATAGCTGAAAAATAGCTGAAAAGGCAGAAAGACGCTCAAATTACCAGAAGGAAGTGGAAAGAGCACGTTTATGTTGACTTAGGCTGAAAGAAGTTCAAATGAGTGCAGAAATGTGGAATTAGCTGAAAAGGCTCAAATTAGCATAAAACAGCTACCGGTAAATAGGAGCTGAAATAGTAGAAATAGCTGAAACTAGCTAAAAGCCTGCTGAAATGTAGCTGAAATTGAAGAATATGCCCAAATTAGCAGAAGAAAGCAGAAAAAAACACATTTGCTGAAATTGATTTGAATAAGGGGCCGAGATGGTGTAAAGGCAGGGCAGCCGGCTCAGGACCGGAAGGTCTCGGGTTCGATCCCCGGTCACGGCATACCTCGTTGTGTCCCTGGACAAGACACTTAACCCCGAGTTGCTCCCGGTAGGACTGGATGGCGCCTTGCATGGCAGTCTACCGCTACCGGTGTATGAATGTGTGTATGAATGGGTGGATGGTACTGTGAAGCGCTTGGGGGCCCCTCATAGGGGGCTGGAAAACGCTATATAAATGTAGCCGGACGGGTATTGATAAAAATAGGGAACTTTAGATTTAAAAAAATAATAATCTATTTTTAATAAAAGAAGTGAATTTGGTTAAAAACTTTACTAAAAGTTACCCTTAAGGCACATAGACCTGTTGCAGATGAGGCATGAGACAAGTTCACACAGACACCAATAAATTGCACAGTAGTTTAATTAAATAAAATCCTAAGTTTAAAATATTTACAGTTTAAAAAGGCTAAAATCCTAAATTTAAAATATTTACAGCTTAAAAAGGCAGTTAAAGCTCAATTCTAGGGATGCACCAATACCAGTATCGGGTATCGGTCCGATACCATGTGCGTTTACTCGTACTCGTACTCATAAAAAGGGCTCCGATACTACAGGACCCGATACCAGTTTCATTTCATTTCATTGACTATGTAAGAGTTCAAACGTAAAACATTTTATTTTTTTTGTACAAGTTTGGACATACTTTACAGATTATCAATAGTAATGTACTTTGTTCATTTATGTTTGAAGTGTCTAATGAAAATAAACAGTTTAAGTTAATTAGAATGATTTTTTAAAATATTAATTAGTACTTGTATCGTTACTTGGTATCGGCAAGTACTTTAATGTAAGTACTTGTACTTGTACTCGGTTTTCAAAAATCTGGTATCGGTGCATCCCTACTCAATTCAGAATAAAAGTGCAATACAGTAATATGTCAAAAGGGAAAAACACACACACAGTCTCTCTCAGTAGTCCAGAGTCCGCCCTGGTGAGATCTTCTGCTCCCAAAGAGACAACACTCAAACCGACGCCTGTATGAGTGGTTGAGCTGGCATCAGTCGGCTCAGCTCGGCCCGCAGGACGCGTGGCGTAGCCCGCGCCACGCCGTCCAGACAGCGGGCGCCAAACAGTCCCAGGACCAGCCGGCAGGCGAGGGACGACCCGGAGGGGGGCAGAACCAGTCGGGACAGTCCAGACCACAGTAGACACGGCCACGAACAAAACAGGAAGCAGACTGTCGCCAAAGGACAAACAGCAGCAGCTACCAAACATAAATATTAGTTAAAATCTGAATGTGTAAGAAACAGAAAAACTGGCGCTTCACTACTCACCGTGTTCCACCTCAACAGCAGAGGGAAACAGGAAGCTTGTAATTGTTGCTTTATGCTTTCTGTTAATCTTGTATGGCTGTGGGTTATAGTCATGCAGCTTATATTATAAGGTTAAGGCTGAGACAACGCAGTTCGGGTCCAACAACGTGTTTATTCTTCTTCTAGCCTCGAACACAACATCACATAAATGCCCGGTTGTCCCCCTAGTGTTCACAGTCTTAACAGCATGTATTGCTTTCACTACAATACACCACATCTCTCTTTTCCAGAATACAAATATTTTCTTGACCCATCTTTTGTGTATGAACATCAAACAGTCTTTCTTTTGTATGAACATGCAAAACATTTACAAACTTGCTTTTGATAAACATTCATTTCCTTTAGTATTCTGTATTTAGGTTGCTTCATATATAAACAGACTGCCCAGCTGGCATTTTGACGTCTAGTCACCGTTGAATCAACATCAGACGGTCGTGTTGGATAACCGTTGAATTTTGTGTTGATTTTGCAAATCTAATCAACGTTGAAGTAGCAACATCATTTCTACGTCAGATTCTCAACGTTGAAATCAACGTTGAAGTAGCAACATCATTTCTACGTCAGATTTCTCAACATAGGTGAATTTGCCAACGTTTATTCAATATTGATTTTGGTTTAGATTTTGCAAATCTAATCAACGTTGAGGTAGCAACGCCATTTCCACGTCAGATTTCTCAACATATTAAGTCCTGCATTTTAACAGTTTGACACAAAAATACATTTTGATCACTGTTTCAAGTATTGAGGTGCTGATGTGATCTCATCATATAACAGTGCCACCCTAATTGGACTTGTCTATTTTCACTATGAACATAGCAATCACAAAAATGTCTGAAAAATAATTTAATCTACATTACATGTTTACAACACAGTCAGCTAGGAAGAATCCAACAGAGACCAGAAATTTAGAAAACTGCTTTATTGTCTTAGACAATAATAATTAAAAAAAATGGCCCAAACATTGGGCAACACTGAAAGGAATTCTTGTCCATTTCTGCTTTTAAAGCACTTAAATCAATTTTAAATATTTATATACAGATTTCCTGTAAAATCAAAAAGATAAAGAAGATGTGGGCACTCAGCCTGGGTACAGCTGCTACTGGACCCCCAGGGTGTCTTTGGTGAACCTGTAGCCAGGATGTGGGCACTCAGCCTGGGTACACTTGCTCGAGGACCCCCAGGGTGTCTTTGGTGAACCTGTAGCCAGGACGCGTCTCATACCCAGGAAAGGGACTGCCTGTCTTGGCCAAGGCTGACTGATCTGTTTAAAAAATAAACACAAAAGAAGAACATTTCTACAGCAGCTGGTGGTATAATTTTAAGCAGTGGGAATGATAATTTTGCACCACAATTTTTAGCTTAACTGGGGCGAAAAAAGAAAAATGAACATGTGACATTTGCTGAAGTCAGTAAAAGTTGTTCAGACTAAGCAACGTGCTGCATTTATACTGTCAATATTATACTTTTGATCACAATTTACCTTTGTCCACGAGAGGAAGACCTCGACCTCCAACGCCGCCTCTGAGAAAGGGACTGTCTTGGCCAGGTCTGACTGATCTGTTTAAAGCATGCAACAGCAAAATTGGTACACATCGCATCGTGAGTTAGATGAATTGTTACATCTCTAATTTTGATCATATTTAAATTAAATACCTTTGATCATTAGAAAGAGACTCAGAGGGACTCCTGCTACCATTGCATCCCAAGATTTGAGATTGAGTGCTTGAGGGGATGTCCATCGGGGTTCTTTCTGCATTTTAGAGGGTTTAAACATAAGTGTTAATATGTCAAAAATGTAAATTACTTTACACAAGGTTTCCAAGTACCCCAAGGGGTACGTGTACCCCCATTTGAGATACAGTGGAATACTAAACTTAAAAATATTTGATACTCAAAGACAAAACGGGTCTCACACAAATACATACCAAAATGAGCATTTGTCGTTTGTGGAGGAGTAGGCAGTATAGGGGATAATTAAGTTTTATCGTTTAATGTTAAACATATTTCTGAGACATTTTAGGCTTAGTGGCCTAACAGAGCAGACAAAAACATTAACACTAACACTGGACTGTTGTCTGCTAAATGAGGTGGTTGAAAAAAAGAGCTGGAGTTTAATGTTTTTGTCTGCTCTGTTAGGCACTGTTTCTCAAATGGGGGTACACGTACCTTCTCTGACCCCGGTCTCTATGCGTGTGTGTTGGTCTGCTGAAGGCGTGGACAGATGCAGCAGAGGCCCCGCTCCCGGAAGGAAGTCGTTGTTTGGGTCCTCAGCGTAGATACGAGCCTCAAACGAGTGGCCCCTCAGGGTTATGTCGTCCTGGAGGAGGGGCAGGGCAGGGGCTCCCCTGCTGCCACCTGGAAGAGATTTTTATTACAAAATAAACTAAACTTTTAGTATAAGTTATGGTTTCCAGAGAGTTTTCAGCTCTCCGTCTCACCCTGAGCTGCCACTCCACCAGGTCGGTTCCAGTGATCATCTCGGTGACGGGATGCTCCACCTGCAGCCTCGTGTTCATCTCCATGAAGTAGAAGTTGTGCTGAGCGTCCATTATAAACTCCACAGTACCTGCAGGAATGGATCACAACATTTGTAGTGGGTGTGTGTAATAAGTCGCTGTGGTGGGAGGAGTTTAGCTTTGCGTGTCTTCACCTGCTCCAACGTAGCTCACGGCTTTAGCTGCTCTGACAGCTGCCTCTCCAAGTTTCCTCCGAACCTCAGGGCTTATCCCAGGCTGAGAAAGTCCAGGTGGAAATATGGAGGAAGGTAAAGGAGAAACATGCTCACAAGTGTCTATAAAACATATCCACATAATTTAAACCTCAGGTGAAGAAGGTGCTGGTAACCTGTTGTGATTCATGAAAAAAGCTTCAAAACAAAATGCTTCTTAAGATCCCTCACGCTTTTGAAGCCTCACTGACCACAAAAAGCTGCCTGCAGTTAAATCCCAAAGTTGCTACAATCTTAAGGGAACAGAGATTTTTGTAAAACCACAGTACAAAACCAGATTAAAGGGACGATCTACTTCAATACAGGGAATTGGATTGTGGAATGGTTTGGAAAATGATGTAAAAAAAAAAAAAGCAAATTCAATGTTTATGTTTAAGAGAATGATCAAAACTAAATTGTTGAAAAAACACATATAAATTAGTTAAATGTGAAATGTACTAGAAATTGAAAATTGGGATGAGTTATTCATTTTGTTCTGTTATTTATAGATGATTATTGTTTGAATTGATTTTTCAATTGATTGTTTTAAAAAAGGGGCAGGTATAATAAGATTCTTCTTCTTTCTGCTACCTTTCATTGTATGTTTTGTTTTCATACAATATGTGAAATTGTTTTGTGTTTTAATTTAAAATGAATAAATTAAAATAAATAAATAAATCATGTTTTTACTCAAATAATTCACGGGACTAAAAACAAATATTAAGAAGAAAATAATGTCACAATTACACAACGATGGAAGGATTACTTCACAAAAAGTACCTCAACTTCAAGTCCGGATCTTTGAATTTAAAATGTCTCATGTGACAAAGATGCTGAATATAAACCCTCTGTTTTGGTTAAACCGTGTCAAACGGACATCTGTTTTAAATGTAAACAGCTGTGAACTCCACTCACCCCTGGAGCTTCCTCTATGATCTTCTGATGTCTCCGCTGGACGCTGCAGTCCCTCTCAAACAGATAGACGGCGTTACCGTGCATGTCTCCAAACACTTGAACCTCTACATGTCTGCCAACAACACACAGCGAGACATTTGAAAACTTGCTAGTTCTTCAAAGACCAAATCAAACAGTCCTCTGAGCGTACCTGGGATCCTCTACGAACTTCTCAATAAGCATGACGTCATCATTGAAGGACTTCCTGGCTTCACGTCTCGCTGACTCCAGCTGTTCGATTAAGTCCGAGTCTGACCGGGCGATACACATTCCCTAAAACACGCAAGGTTCAAATCAAGCTCGTGGAAGTTATGCTATCAAAGTTATTTCAGTTCTTCTCTGCGTCCTTTCACCTTCCCTCCTCCTCCACGGACTGCCTTGATCATCACAGGATAACCAATCTTTGCAGCCTCTGCCTGCAGCCTCTCGTTGGTTTGGTCCTCTCCATGGTAACCACCTATGATTGGCACCCCAGCAGCTGACATGATGTGTTTGGATGTGCTGAGACAAGAAAAAAAAAAACTTGCATTATAACTTTTGGAAAAAAATGTCTACAGTTGCAAAGACGCTCAGTCCTCATCAGAAAAACTCAAAAATATGTGTTTCAGGAAGGTGGGTCACCTCTTGATGCCCATGTCTCGGATGGCTGAAGAAGGCGGTCCGATGAAGATGATTCCTTCCTGTTTACAAGCTTCTGCAAACTCTGTTTTCTGACAGGAAGCCATAACCAGGATGGACTGCCTGTAAACACAAACGTGTAACGTTTAATGAAGAGAAAGGTGGAAATTATTATTTTTTTAAAGATGGAGGATGAAACGTTCTTTATGACTTTAAGGAGAAAAAGTGGCCTGAGTGTCGTGTCGTGTTCCTCACATGGGACCCTGACCTCCTGGCCACTTCTAAAACTTTCTCCATGGAGAGGCAACTCTGTTGGGAAGGAGAAGGCTCGATGTGGTAGGCCTCATCTGCCTACACATGAAGCAGAAGAACAGTTTAAGATCACCATGCCTCATTCTGTTCTGCAAAGAAGACAGAGATGAATGAGAATATTTGATTAAGTGTCTTACCATGGCCACATGCATGTGTCTGTCTGTTTTTAACACTGGACTGCTAGCCTGGCTCCGCACGCTAGCAGTCCGAGCTAGTTAGCTCGGACCGCTAGCTAGCTAGCTCGAAAATATCGGCACAGCTAGTAAAGCCGTTGGTAAATTCTGCGGTTGACTGTATGCCCCAAAATAATCGTTCAAAGTTTGTCACGGGTTTATTAACTAATGTGATTTACAAAACTT
The DNA here is from genome assembly GCA_038048925.1 of Garcialebias charrua. Lineage (NCBI taxonomy): Eukaryota > Metazoa > Chordata > Actinopteri > Cyprinodontiformes > Rivulidae > Garcialebias > Garcialebias charrua. The sequence continues at coordinate 9,623 of JBBPBX010070811.1, read as the reverse complement.
TACTTACTGTTGTTGTAGCTGCTAGCCCGCGCAAAACCTCTGTGAAGAAGATAGACGATGCATCCACATCACGCATGCGCACACATTTCTTCTTCTTCTTCTGTGAGGTTTTGTGGCAGTTTACATTCTTCCGGTGTATTACCGCCATCTAGTGCGCACACCGTTCACCATACAAAAAAAAAAAGAAGGAAAAAAAAGTTCCGAAAAGATGCCGGGAGAAAATAAAAAGGGTTGAAGAACTCAAACATTAGATTCATAGTTGAGGTTTCAACATTGCATCACTATTCATGTGTCAACACTTTTCCAACGGTTAATTAATCAACATTGATTGGATGTTGGAACAAGGTTATTTTTCAACTAACATATTCCAGCAAAATCTTTTAGTCACGTTTGTGAAAAATAATGTTGATAATACATACAACTCAAAACTGGTTTATATTTCAAAGGTGAATCCATAGTGAGTTAACAACACCATTTCAATGGTTTGGCGTTCAACATTGTTTTGATGTTGAATGAATGTTTTTTCTTAAACTGACGTTATTTCAACCATATTTAAACGTTTAATGTCGGTCGAATGCCAGCTGGGTGGATACATTGAAAATACATAAAACTGTACATTCACCTTTTCTTATTTTTTTTTAAACAAACAAACAAACCAACAACCAGATGCATAATGAACTGTAACTGAAATGTCCCTTCAATCATCCCTGTACCTGGAGGGGCGCCTGACTGCCCGACCACTGCGTGTGTAACATGTAGGTACAATGTTCACATCTGCAGGAGGAGAAGTGTTTGTTTCCCCTGGTGGTTCCTCAGTGGATGGTTCTTCCAAGTCAGATTGTTCATCAGGAGAAGTGTTTCTAAACAAACTTGGGTGAATCTTCCTCAGATGTCTCCTGTTTCTCCTGAGCATCTTTCCTGCTGGGGTTTGAACCGTGTAGGAACGTGGCTCCTCTCTCTGGTGGATAACAACTGCTGCCTCCCAGCCACGCTGTGTCTGCATGTGCACTGTGTTACCTGGGTGTAACACTGGTAGTGACTTTGCACGTTCATCAAAGTGTTGTTTCTGGCGGGTCTGCATGTCTCTTATTTTGGTGGGAATGTCGTGTGGGGTAGATTGTTTGAGCACAGCACTAGAACATGGCAGTGTGCTACGCAGGACTCTTCCCATCAGCATTTGAGGAGGCGACATGTTCAGTCCTGTGACAGGTGTATTTCTCAGGGACAGTAGCACTAGATGTGGGTCTGTGCCGGTATGCATTGCTTTCTTTAGAGCATGTTTAACAGTCTTTATAGCTCGCTCTGCCATTCCATTTGAGGAGGGAAAACCTGGGCTGGAGAAAGTGAGCTTTATTTCCCACGAAGCTGCAAATGATTTCATCTCATAGCTGGCGAAAGGAACATGATCACTCACTATCTCCTTGGGAATCCCATGTCGTGCAAAGACAGACTTCATCTTTTGTATCACTATCCATGCTGTTTTGTCTGGTAGATTCAGCACTTCAGGGTATTTACTCAGGTAGTCCACTAACAACAGGTATGACTGGCCATTCAACTCAAAGATGTCGGCCCCAAGTTTCATCCATGGTAGCTCTGGGACTACATGTGGGATAAGTGGTTCCACTTGGTGTCTTGGTTGCATTTGTTGGCACTGTGCACATTTCTCAACCATGGTTTGTATATCACGTGCCATTCCAGGCCAGTACAGTATTTTGCGTGCTTTGGCTTTAGTGCGCTGTACTCCTTGATGTGCAAGATGCAACTTTTCTAAGATTACCTTCCTGAAGTTTTGCGGTATCACAATTTTGTCCCCGGCCATAACAATGTCTTTGTGTATGCTGATATAATGTCGCATTGGCCAGTAGCTGTGGAGGGATCTATCCAAGCTTTTCATTTGTGTAGGCCAGCCGTTCATGTGTTTTTCACTCACAGCTTGTAACACACTGTCTGCTGCAGTTGCCTTTTTTAGCTGGTTGAGTGTGTCCTCACTTAAGGCATCTGTGGCTTCTATGGCATACACAACTCTCTCCTCACAGAGATTCTCATCAACATGGTTGTTGTTGTTGATTGTTATGGCTCGTGAAAGAGCATCAGCAATGTACATGTGTTTACCAGGTGTATATGTAACATTGAGATCATACCTCTGTAGCTGGAGGAGCATTCCTTGCAACCTTGCTGGTGCTTTGCAAAGTGGTTTACGTACGATCACTTCAAGAGTTTATGATCAGACTGGACCGTCACTGGTCTCCCGTAAACATATTGGTGAAATCTTTTGGTGGCGAACACAATGGCCAGCAGCTCTTTTTCTATTTGTGCGTATCTCTTTTCAGTGTCTGTGAGTGCTCGTGATGCGTAGCACACAGGGTGACCTTCTTGTAGCAGACACGCTCCCAGTCCATCTTTTGAAGAGTCTGCTTGCAGTGTTAGCGGCTTTTTGAGGTCGTAGAATCTCAGAACTGGTGCTTGTGTGAGGGCAGCTTTGAGTGTCTGTAGCGCCTCACTGTGGTGTGGTTGCCACTGCCACACAGTGTCCTTTTTGAGTAGTTGTCTTAGGGGTGCAGTAAGTGACGCCTCATTTGATATGTACTGTGCTAAGAACTTTGTCATCCCTAGTAAGCGTTGAAGACTTTGTTTGTCCTCTGGGGTGGGCATGTCCACTATGGCTTTGATCTTTGTGTCATCGGCTTTCTGGCCTGCTGCTGTGATGACGTGCCCCATATATTTTACAGTGTTCACTTTGAACTGGATCTTGTCCTTATTAACTTTCACATTTGCTGCTTTTGCTCTTTCCATGACTTTCTATATGATCTCATCATGTTCGCGCTCTGTTTCCGCTGGAATGATCATGTCATCAGCTATGATGAACACGCCGGGAATGTCCCCAAATGTTTCACAGTTCTTTTGCTGAAACACCTCACTTGCAGATTTGATTCCAAATGGGAGTCGGAGGAAGCGATATCTTCCCCATGGTGTGTTGAAGGTGCATAGTTTTGAGGATGACTCATCTAATTTGATCTGCCAATATCCATCTTTTTCATCTAGAATGGTGAAGACAGATTTTCCAGCAAGCCTGCTGCGGACATCCTCAGGTGTGGGAATGGAGTAATGCTGACGTTTGATTGCTCGATTCAGGTCACAAGGGTCCAAACACACCCTTAGTGTACCATTTTTCTTCTTTGTAACAACCAGACTGTTCACCCATTCTGTGGGCTCATTGACAGGAGTTATCACTTCTCTGTTCTTTAAGTCAGTTATTGTCTTTTTAAGTGAGTCCAATATGGAGAGAGGCACATTTCTGCATGCATGAATAACAGGTGTAACATTTGGATCTATGTGTATGTGGTGAACTCCAGGGAACTCACCTAAACCTGTGAACACCTCTGCATGTTTCTCCACCAGCTCTTCTTTGGTGTCTGGTGATTTATTCATCTTTAGTGGCGTTGCTCCGATCGTGTTGATTCGCTTCACCAGTTGTAGCTCCTCGCAGGCTTGACCCCCCAGGATCGCCTTGTCTGCTTGGCTGGATACAAGGAAGTGGAGCACGGCACTGCCTTTGTTAGTTTTACATTCAAGAGAAGCAAGTCCATCTGCATGTATACGAGTACCACCAAAAGCTACTAACACAGTTTTTGTGGGTTGTAGTTGAATGGGACCTGGCAGTTTGTGGTATATGTGCATAGGGAGCACATTTGCTTCTGCACCTGTGTCAAGCTTGAACGTGATGGGCACACTTCTTATTGTAGCTGTTTCTGTCCAACTTTCTGCCTCATTGTTGTCCCTCTGTACAATTCCTATGTACAGAGTGTCCATATCAGCCTCTAAGTTATCCACAGTCTTTGTTTTATAATAGGTGTTGATTTTTTCAGTGTTTGATCTGCACACCTTTGAGAAGTGGTTGTTTTTTCCACATTTGTGAGATGCTGCCCCTTATGCTGGACATTGTCTAGGCTCATGTTTACTTCCACATTTTGTACAAACTGCTTGCTTATTACTGGTTTTATTTTTGCTTTGTCCACGTTTTATGTGTCCAAGTGTCTTCTTCAAAGCATCTACTGTTGCTTCCTGGGCTATAGGAGGTGATTGCATGGCTTGTGTAAATGATTATGAGGAGATCAATATTAATATTGGCCTCTTTACCTTAATTAATTTACTTATTCAGATTGAATAGTAATTTCACGGATTCTTTCTTTTTCAGTTTACCCAATATTTCTGTGATCTTTATGATGGATAAATAAATAAAGCCATAGAGTGACAATGGACAAGTTAACTTAGTTGGTATGCCAAAGACACTACCATTTATTTAGAATAAATCAACTAAATTAACACCATTACACTTGATTGACAGGATTTCACTTTCTTGCAATTTAACACGTCAGCACACTTGAATGTAACACAACAGACTTCAATACTGGATGTTAAACATATTTAGTCTGAGGGCTCTTTAACTTAAATATAGTTTCCAGATAGATTGAGAGGGATAAGGGAATAGGAGGAAAGATAGAGAGATGGTTTACAGGAAATTGTCTTGAGCATGTTACCAAAAGTGACACTTCCCATCCGACTTCTGCTAAAATCCAGGTACGTTTGTAAACAGCTCTTTACCTTCGACGACGAGTCTGATAAAGAAATGACACCAGCCTTTCAGATGCACAGAGTCCTTCAGGCCCAGCACGTCCGAGCTGGTTCTAGTTTACGTTTTCAACGTCTCCTGGTTTCGCGTTGGTCATCAGAAAATGCGTCAGCTCCTGGCCTCTGACTTCAAGATAAACTTATTCCAGGAAGGAATAAACAAAGTTTGAGCTTACGCTCGTTCGAAGTGGACTCATAACAAACATGTTATCAGCCTTTAACTGAATGACTGTCCTTAGCGTTTGACTGAGGTCATCCAGCTCTTTGGGAAAGGTTCACATCTCTTGAAGCTCCCAGCAGACTCATCAGTTCCAGCAACAGCTTAGAACTTTAAGGAAGGATCTGAGATGAAGAGGAGTTGTCATTTTTCGATTGGTCCAACAGAACCAGTCGAGGAGTTCACTTGTTGTTATCAAGATTCAAGGTGAAATCAGAGCAGAGAGAAATTGTTTAGGAAAGACAGAGCGTGATGGAGCCATTCTCGTAAAAACAACAGATTAACTGTCTTCTGCCTTTCTAAACAAAACAGCCGGGTCTCTCTGACCCGAGACTTCAACTTTAACACAGCAGTGAACACAGTTTAACTCTTACAGAATAACACAGCTTAAAAGCACATATCATGAAAATGACAAAAGTTATTCTTTTGATCACATCAGAATAAAATCAAAGATAGAAATAGTCTCTTTTGGTGACTATGTTCTCAGATTACAACTAATGGAATAATTTGTAGTAAATGTCTTGCTTTACTGAGAGGTCAGTAAAGGTCATCTCTGGAACAGTTCAAAAATACACAGGTGTATCAAAGTGGACACGGTCATGCCCACTACATCTCCCCCCTTTTGGAAGCCATCGCCAGTCCTTGGGGATGGGGTCCAACACGAAAGGAACATTGAACTGTCTCTGATCTTGAAGTAATCCAGCAAGTGGAAAAGAAAAATCAAAAATTATAATCCCATTGCGAAAAGCTTTTAATCCCTTGGAAAACTGAGTCTGTTAACTCTTGGAAAACAAAGTCTGTGATCCTTTGGAAAACAAAGTCTTATAATCCACAGCGGTAATTCCACAGCAGTAATTCCACAACGATTAGTTTTGTTGATTGATCAGCAACAATTGTTTTCATAATCAGCATGTAGAGGGGATCCCTCGATTGAAGCAGAGGAGGCGACCCTTGGATGAAGGTTGAAGACCAAGCGTTGGAGCTGCAGGTCCCCACATCGAAGGTTGTTGGCTGGTTGGTTTCCAGTCAGTGCCACTCTGGTTCTATGTGTCATGCAATTATGTGGTTTTTAGGTGGGCTTATGATTGGGATTTTACATTAGCCTTACCTATATGCACCTGGTATGTAAGCTATCATGGTTTAGATCAGCTACAATTACCAATTAAGGGGTGGATCAATTCTGTAAAATTAGAAATAGGGATCTATACCTATAAAATTTTGGAGGGCTTACCATACCATACCATACCAGTTTATTTATAAAGCACTTAAAAATACAGCAGCAGCCGTCCGAAGTGCTGTACAAGAATAAAAACAAGCACAAAACAATAAAAACAATCAATCTCAATCATATAAATATCGGTACATCACAAGTAAAATAATACAACACTAAAACAGAGATGTGAACTCATTCTGGTTTAAAAGCCAATGAAAACATATGTGTTTTTAAACGAGTTTTAAAAACAGATATTGATGGGGCCTGCCTGACCTTCAGTGGCAGCTCGTTCCACAATTTAGGAGCCAGAGCTGAAAATGCTCTGTCTCCTCTGGTCTTATAAAAGGTTTTTGGGACTGCTAAAAGCATCTGGTCAGCGGATCTGAGAGCACGTGATGGCACATAAAGTTGAAGCAGTTCAGACAGATAAGAGGGACTAAAACCGTTCAAAGACTTAAAAACAAACAATAAAACTTTAAAATGGATTCGAAACTGGACAGGAAGCCAATGAAGGGACATTAAAACTGGAGTGATGTGCTCACGTCTGCCTGTACCAGTCAAAAATCGTGCAGCAGCATTTTGTACCAGCTGCAACCGAGAAAGCGAGGCCTTATTTACTCCAATCAGAAGAGAGTTACAATAATCCAGGCGTGAAGTAATAAAAGCGTGGATTACAAGATACAAGAAGATACAAGAAAGGTTTATTGACAATGCATCAATTTTCACCGATACAGCGTAAGTATGTAATTACAGTCATCCAGGAGAGAGATTAGTGTAACAAGCTGCAGCTGAACAAAACATATTTTATCGATATGTTCTTAGCGCGGCCTACCCATCTGTCCCCAGATGAAGGTCAAAGATAGGAAAACAGGATAAGACACGGGGTTTACAGCGTTGATATTAAAAAAAGATGAATCACGTTTTGTCTTCAAGACACCGCGTGATCCAGTAAAAACCATATCAAATAAAGCACATTTAGTTACAGGACAAGATGCATTTATGACGGCAGGCGGGAGGAAACAGTCTGTGTGTAACAATTCTAGATAAGAAACAGTTCGCTGGTCTCAGAGCTCGGCTCAAACCAAGAATGCACACAGAAACCTCTCGGGGGAGGGGTAGGGGGGCAGCGGGTTCTTCAGCTCCCAGTCTAGGAGAAGATTTGTAGCCTTCAACAGTCCAAGGCCAGAGGCCAGATTAGATTAGTTGCTTTATTTTCCAGTCAGACCACAGTGTTCTTTTACTGCGGTCTTTAAGTCCAGGTTCGGTTTTCTGGGTCCAATTCGCCGAATTACGGTCTCTAAGTGGCGTCTAGAAAGGAGGGGCTTGATTTTTGACAGGCGCCTCAGATGAAAGAACGAGGATTTAACCATGCTGTTGATGTGACAGTCCAGTTTCAGGCAAGGGTCAATTTAAACGGCTTCTGTAACGAAGGCCTCTAATTCCAAACTATTCCTCCATTCATTACTTAGTTTAGGTTAAACTAAAATAAAAAATGAAATATAGTTTGATCTAAATGTCTGTTGTCTTTTAGACGAACGACGTAGGATTTGGTATTCCTAATAAATTTTGAAGTCTATGGCGAGACTCATCAAAATGAATAGATAATCTAGAATAGAAACGATCGAATCGGTTCAATTTAGAAATTGTGAGACCAGTGTAGTTTATGGTACCTTGAGTAGCTTTAAACTACATTGACTCTTCGACGATTGAGATTTAACAAAACGAACTGCATGTTGGCATAGTTAAATCCATATCATTCATTAACCAATGTTAATACAAAACCTTTTTGGCTGGGAGTGTTCAGAACCAAAACAATATCTCAACTAATGACAACAGTAATGACTAAACAACAAGGAAACAACGTTTCACTGCTTCGACACACTCTTGTCGTCAGATTCCAAAGTGCAACACACAAGAAAAACAGGTCTCAACTTTATGACCGAGGTCAAATTAAATCTCGTGGATTTAAACGGTTGTTAAGGTTAGTTTTTTGTTGTGGGTTTTAGGCTTAGCGTTTCTAAGTTCAAATTGGACAATGCGACTTATAGGGTGGAAAATACGGTAGTTTAAACCTGATTAGTTTATTTACTAACTTGTGTTTGGACGACCTTATTATCCCATGAAGTCGGTGAGTTTGTGAGATCTTTGTCTTTTGTGGAGTCATTGAACGCCTTGTAAGGTTTGATCTGATTTCGATGTACCCATTTAGCAATTGGCTCTTTGCGGCCTTTGCTGATTTTGATTTCGTAGACGACTGAGGACACTTTGTCTGTTATCAGATGAGGTCCAGTCCACCTGGGCATTAGTTTGCGGGCGAGAGTTCCGGTCTCGGACCCTCCTTTCCCGGTTGCTGGGGCGAACGTATAGTACCAGACTCTGTCTCCCACTTGGAGTTCATTATGAGAGGCCTTCTGGTCGTAGTACGCCTTGCGTCCTTCAGCGGACCCTTCCAGGTTTTTCTGGGCGAAAGCAAAAGTGTTTCTGAGGTGTACATTCAAATCTTTGTCTTTGGCATGACCTAACATCACCCCCCTTTGGTCATGGGGGACCACGAACATAGGTGAGGACGTCCGTCCATGGGCACACGTTAGGATGCCATTGTTTAGTTTAAGCTGTTCGCGCAGCTGAGAGTAGACAGTACACAGGAACCTTATAGGTTTCGGCCAACGTATCTTCTTACGTTTACCTCTTTCCGTGTAACTTAGGTGCGTCTCAAACGTCAGTGCAGTCGCAGGAGTGTCTGATTTGTCAGTCTGCGATGGGTCACTGTCGTTTTTGTGTGAGTTTGTCCCCCCTTTGTCTGATGAGGGGTTCTCGAAATCTGTAACAATGATGTCCAAGTGACTATCATTTTCTGGACTCAAATACTCTTGAACCAAGGTTTCATTGAAAGCTTGGCTGATTGCCGAATTACCTGTCCCACAGGATAGCACAGCGTCTTCGGTGTGGGATCCTTGGATCTCAACACCTTCTTCTACCTGTGGTAGGTAGTGTTCAGTGAGTGCTGAATGTGTCAGCTCGCAGAGGAGGTTCTCTTGTTGGGCCAGAGTTTGGTCCAACTGTTGGGTCTCTTCTGTCTCACCTGTAGTTGAAGGTTCACTTACCGGGCTCTCGTCCTCGGATGAGGAGTCCCTTGTGTCCTCTGCGGTACCTGCGGTTAGGCAGTCTGTATCACAACTAGGAGGCACTTTTATTGGCAGGGGTTTACTCACTGTTGCCCACATTGTCTGTTGACCATAATCTATAATCGCATCGAAGCGGTTTATAAAATCTTGGCCAACCAAAAATGGGATAGAGTCAAGTGTAGACACAAACACCGGGTGGCGTAGTGTCATTTCGCCAATCTGCATTTGAACCATAGCTATAGCTGTCAGGGTTGTTCTCGTCTCTGCGAGACCCTGCAGTTCAATAGCACATTTCTCGAAGGGTATTTGCCTGTCAACACCGTTAGCGGCGGTCCTCAGCTCCTTGAACAGTTTGGCCGACATAATGGTTATATCAGCACTGCCGTCCAGGAGGGCTTCACGCTCAAGGATACCTTCCAGTGTGATGGGCAGGTAAGCT
>JBBPBX010070810.1:6523-18490 GCA_038048925.1 Garcialebias charrua | reverse complement strand
TATATGCTCAATAATCCAGGTAGAAAAATCTAAAAAAGCTAAGTCTGGTCCTCTGGACATTAAAAAAACAAAACAAAGCTTTGTTTTGTTTTTTGAATGTCCAAAGGACCAGACTTAGCTTTTTTAAATAATAATTACCGGTATTATTAACTCAATGATTTGGCATGTCTTTGAAAATGTAATAGGTTTATCTGAAATGTTTGATGTGTGGATTATATATTATTATTTGTTTTATTTATTTATTTTTATTTTTTTGTGAACAGAGAATCCATCCGAACAGCTTGATGAAATATACTGAGTTGGTAGATTCCAACAAGAAGCGAAAATCCTCCTCTTCTAATGAGCCACCGATGAAGAGTGTGAAAATCACAGATTCCCTCATCTCTCCACGAGTAACACAGGCAAAGCTGGATAGGCTCATTGTAAATTTTGTCTGTGAAGCTAGCCAACCATTTTCTGTGGTTGAGGCACCATCCTTTAAGAACATAATTAAATCTCTTCATCCTAATTGCACTTTAATGACAAGAAAAACATTATGCTGTAGAATACAAGAAGCTGCAAAGAACTTGAAGAGCATAATCATTCAAAAGTTGAGCGCTGTGAACCATGTTGCCACCACAACAGACTGCTGGACTGCCAGACAGCGTAGTTATTTAGGTGTCACCTGTCACTGGATAGAACCTACCACACTAGAGAGGCAATCTGCTGCTTTGGCCTGTCAGCGTGTTAAAGGCTCACACACATTTGATGTCCTTGCTGCTGCATTAGAAGGAATACATTCTGAATATCAGATCAGGGAAAAGGTGACCAGAACAACAACTGACAGTGGCTCCAACTTCTTGAAAGCCTTTCGTTTGTATGGTGTGGATGAAAAAGAAGATAAAGATGTCACTAGACAAGAGGAGAAAGACTCCATCATGGACGAAGCATCAGAAGACGAAAGTGAGTCAGAGATGGATTATCACGATGTAGCTGCCATTCTGGATGATGACACCGGCCTTGAGTACCAACTTCCAAAACACCAAAAATGTGCATGCCATCTCCTGAATCTCATTTCAACAGTTGATGCCACTCGTGCAGAAGTGGGCCAGCATGAAACCTATAGAAGACTATCTCGATCTTCTTTTGCTAAATGTACTGCTCTGTGGAATAAAACAAGCAGGTCAAGCAAGGGGTTTGAAACTGTTGAACGTGAATGCAAGCTGCAGTTCCTCAGACCTAATCAAACCCGTTGGAACTCTGTGTACCTAGCTGTTGAAAGAGTGGTGCGCATTCACAAAGAACAGGGAGAATCTGCATTTCGCAATGTATGCACAGCATTGCAGATCAAGATGTAAGTTGGCTTCATGTTAATAAACACATTAAAAGTATTATTAAAATGATTAACTTTTATATTGTAAGTATGTGTTTACATGCACTGCACATTTAACATGTCAACAAAAATTACAATTCAGTTTTCATTTAAAGGTTGAATCCAGCTGAAATGGGATTTTTGGCTGAGTATGTTGCTGTGATGAAACCTGTTGCCATGGCCCTCAACATTCTTCAAGGAGAATCATCTGTGCACATGGGCTTCCTCCTGCCAACCCTACACCAGTTGCAAGACAAGCTGAAGAAGCTGGTATCATCTTGCAAAGTGTGTGCACCTCTCATCGATGCCCTGCTGGGTGGCATTCAGAAACGTTTTGCTGAGATGATGAAAGAACCTGAGCTCATCGCTGCAGCTATACTCCTACCTAAATTCAAAACAAACTGGACTACAGATGAGAACATCTTAAAATCTGGTAAATATAAAAACATCAGTGTGCGTGTGTGTGTGTGTGTGTGCACATTACAAAACATTACATACATGTACTTAGCCTGGTTAAAACCAGACCCTGTCCTTCACTTCGCTTCAGACAAGGGTCTGGACTTTCTCCATTGAAAATCAATTCTTGCTGGAGGCGTGGGCTCTGCTGATGGCTGCTCCCCCGTGGTCTTCTGAACTTGACTTCAGCTCCACCTCCTGCTGAATTTTCTCTCGCTCCGTTGTATATTCTGTGTTTATATGATAATTAAACGTCCTAATAAAATAAAATAAAACCATGGAGCGCTGGTCCAACACACCAGAAGACCAGGAAATCTGATGGGACTCGGGCAGCAACGTAAAACCTGACTTTAATTCTCTCGTGACAACCTGAAGCATTTCCTTGTTCATACACTCAGCGGAGGGTGAGGAGGAGAAGGAGGAGGGAGGAGGGAGCGATTACTTGACTTTTGGGGAAAAAAAACAAAAGAAAACTCCAGATAAGGGATTAAGAAGGGGAAATTAATAAATTTGTGTCACATATCAAACAGTCCTGCATCGCTTTGAATGAGAACATGCGGCTGCGCGCTGGGACAGATAGGTGGGGGCATTTCCTTATCAGCGGAGGGAGAGAAGGAGGAGGAGGAGGGAGCGAACACTTGACTTTTGGCCAAAAAAACAAAAGAAAACTCCAGATAAGGGATTAAGAAGGGGAAATTAATAAATTTGTGTCACATATCAAACAGTCCTGCATCGCTTTGAATGAGAACATGCGAATGCTCGCTGCTGGCTGCGCTGAGACAGGTGGGGGCGTGGGTTAGGGGCCAAAAACTCAGCCCCTTCTGTTCTCTGATTGGTCTGGTCAAAAATCTACCGGAGAAATCCTTGTCTATGGGATAAGTCCCAGACTGTGCAGTGAAGGGAAATGAGAATTGAGCGGAGCTGTGCAGGAAGGCGAGGGCCAGGCTAACATGTACTATAAATAATGCATAAGTGTACAGAAGTAATTCTTGACAAAAAATGTTTTTAAAGGTCTCAACTACATCAAGGATCACTTGGACACTAACACTGATGACAACAGCCCAAACAGCAGCCGCTCTGATGAAGAAGACTTCTTTGGATCCATTAAGACCAGCAAATCAGGAGAGCTGGAGAGGTATCTTTCATGTCCATCCACTGGAGGTATGGCTCTGTTACACTCCTTTCCTCAAATCAAGCGGTTGTCACTCAAAGTCAACACAAGTCTTCCAGCGTCTGCATCTTGTGAGAGACTCTTTAGTCATGCAGGACTCCTTTTTACTGCTAAGAGATCACAGCTTCACTGCAAAAACCTTGAGAGCCAGCTACTCTTAAAGCTCAACAGTCACATTATTGAATAATGTTTCACTGAGTTTATGTTGTCTATTGTTCTAAGTTCAAGAATACACAGTCCTTTGCTTGATGGAACGGTTTGGAGACTGAAGTAAAAAATGCAAAAACGATGATTACATGATCAAAACTGGACTATTGCAAAAATATAAATGAAATACTATTACTGTATATATGTTGCTTTGCAGTTCGATAGTTAGGTGAACTGTTTTTTTATTTCTCTTTTTTGTTAAATCGCTTAAAGATGACTGTTGTTTGATTTGATTGACTGTAAGAGGGGGTTATTACTAAATCCTTTTGGCTGGTATTGCCTTTGTGTTATCTATAACAATGTTCACTCTCATTAAAAGTTATGTTTCCTTGTAAATCCATTTGCATGTTATAATTTAATGACACGAGATGGTACTCCGCAGTTACTCACTACTTGAGTAGGTTATAATCAAAGTACTTTTTTACTTTTACTCAAGTAAATTTTTGGATGCCTACTCACTACTTTTACTTGAGTAATATTTGGTTCAAGTAACAATACTTTTACTTGAGTAAAAATTTTGAATACTCTACCCACCTCTGGTGAGATGCATGGAGACATATTATTTGCCTAACTCCCTTTCAGTTTTTCTCACAAGTGTTGCATTAAGCATTAATTCTTAACTTAAAAATTGATAAAGATTTAGTCAGAAAAACATTAATACTTCTTAATCTGTTCATTCCACCCTATGATTTTTTGACTAATTTTGAAAATTTTCCCTGTCACCTCATGGGACATTTCTAAGACAGTGTTACAAACTAATTTAATTATATGATCCTTCCTACAAAACAAAGCACTAAAAACAAAAGTAAGGAGGGATACTGCACATTCTTATTTTATTAGTTTTAAACCATATGTAACCCACTTTATTAGTTTAAACCGCTGTAAAAACCTTATGTATAAACCTTCTTCTGTTCAACACATGTGAACACTTTCAAATCAAACAGCCAGACTTACAAACTCAATCACAAGTTTCAGCACCATGGATCGGGTCCGTTCCTTGCGCATCAGAAGTGACCCAAAATCAATGGAGACTGCCAGAAAAAGGCAGAAATTGCCAATTAGTCAATTACCACAAGTGTACAACTCATCCACCCAGAAAAATAAAAATAAAGAACACCTAAGTATTTTCTGAGGACGATTTTACTGTCCAGATAAAACCTATTCCTGTTTGTAGCACATATCTGTATATATGCATGTCATCTCTAATTAATCATCATTTAGTCTTAAAAAACAAATCTCATTTCATCATTTCAGATTTTTATCATTTCAGGTAAAATAAAACAAAATAAAAACTCAAAGAACAATAAAGAATGTTCACTTCAGATGGATCTTGCGGCTCCACCCTCTGGAACAACTCGCACACCTTAAAGGTCGTCGATGCACAAGGTCGTTGCACTGGAACGTTACACGCGCCGGACACCACTTCTCTGCCCACGCTCTGCCCACACTTGTTACCAGCAGGACCGACCTACAGGACATTTGAAGCCGTCCTGTCTGTTCATCTCGTGGCAAAGAGCCCCAACTGTCCTCATCAGGACACTTCTCGTTTTTCAGAGGTGTGGTCATCAGCACCACATCACAGATGAGCACGAACACCCATCCTCGGGTGCGCTGGACAGGCAGCTCTGCAGCAGCGATGAAGAACCCAGCAGACGACACCAGTCGCAGGCGCCTCTCTCAGGAGTTGGTCATCCTCAGGCGCTTTCCTCCCGTCGTCCTCTGCGCGTCCTCAGACAGACAACGACACACCACGACATCAAGCTTAGGAAAAAAGCAAAAGACTGAGATAGAATGACAGAAATTAGTGATCTTTCAAATAAAAGATTCATCCTTTAAACTTGGAGAGAGAGAAAGGAGAGGAAAAAAAAACTTAAAACCCCTCTTCCTTTTTTTTATTCACTGTCAACCGCAGTGACTCTTTTTTTTATTTCTCTCACAAACATCTTAGCTCCCTCACAAACGGTTCTGCTCCTTTCCCTTAAGCGAGCAGCTCAACTAAAAAAAAAAACACAAAAAACCTCTGGCTCTCTCTAAAACAAAACAAATTCTAACCGACCTCTTCTAGCCTGCGAACCATATGTTGTCTCATCACTCTCATCCTTCACAGAGCTGCAGTTTCCTCCCTGTTCCGGAGATAAGGCGGACTGCATGAAAGGTGAAAACAAAACAAAAACTCGACCCTTCCTGGCCCATGAACCACACACTGAAAACTCTTGCTATTTTTCCTCCACTTTTCCGTTCTCTGCATCTCTAATTTCACACACGAACCTGCGCGCCTACATCAAACAAGGACTGTCTCCTGACCTCCGCTCAGTCCCCAACCTCCCATTTCTACTCACAGCAGAGGGAACGGAAGCTGCTGCACACACGTGCATTCTCCAAATACACACACCATTCACCCATCCTGTCTCTTTAACACTCCAGCTGACAAATTCAGCAACTACACACACTCACATTTTTTCTTACTTACAACAAATAAAACACACATTACAGATGAGACACATTCTTCCTCATGCGTTTCTCACTACAACTGACCAACTCAGCTCCCACAATACCCTCGCACAACTGCGTCGCTGCACATTTTTCTTTCTCTTCTCACGCAGCTGTACAGACACACACACACAGAGAAGCGCTTGCTCCTTTTTATTTTTAAACTTCGAAAAATAAATCACCAGTCTTATTAACTTCAACTGATAAAGCTATCAAAATAAATCACCTAACTCATTACAAAAACTCTAACAAGGGTTTTTTTTTCTCTTAACCCTGGTATTATACTTATGTTTCAGCGAATAAATCACCTATCACCTGACTTCTTCAGGGTTTATTCAAAACTTCTGTTACTGATCTCAAATAAACAACAAGGGTTAGATATCTTTTTTTTTCTAACCCCGGCAAAATCTTCTTTCCTTCTGCTCTCACGAAACTACTGATCAAGGGTTTTTACACCCTGGTTCAAATCTTCTGTTACACTTCAGCTCAAAGAATCGGTCAGCAGCTTAAGGCGTCCCCAAAACCACTGATCCAAACTTATCAGCTCTTCAACAGCGGGAATCTCTCACCCGCTTCCAAAACAACAAGGGAATAACACCTGCTTCCAAGAACACAGTTTCACACTTTAACTTTTTTCCTTCCAAACAGCCAGTGTGTACCCTTTCATCCATCTTTTTAAGCACCTTGGAATGTGCTTTACAAATAAAGATAAGATATCCCATCCTCGTCGCCAAATGCTTTATGAAATTTCAGATCAACCCCAAATAATTAATGTTAATGCTTTATGAAATTTCAGATCAACCCCAAATAGTTAATGTTTTAACATCTTTGTCAGTCCGTGAAAGGTGGGCACGCTTACTGGTTTGGAAGAAAACAAACAGACTTAATTAAAAATAATGAATATTTATTAAAGAAGTCTTGTGACAGAAAAAGTAAAAACATACATGTTCAGATACACATACTGTTATTTGCTAGGGTTAAGCATCAATTTTAAACCCCGCCACGAACAACAGCAAAGCCTTCAAGCTTTCACACACACTCAGAAAAAGGCATTGAAATAAAAGATCAGAATCCCTCACCGTTGAATGCAAACGAGGAGGCCGCTTCGTTCAGTGGGAGATGTTCTTCAATGCAAAACCGGGCGTTGATCAAACCCTCGGTAGACCTCGGAAATCCATCCGAGCGCCTCCTTATTTTATACCTTTGAGGTGTGTGAATGTGTATGCGTGGTGCGTGTGCGTGCGTGTCTATAATGACTTCACTCTCATCTTAACACAAACATGTTTTTGTGTGAGTCGGTGCAAGGCACGGGTGAGGGATAACATTTGTTATTTTGACTAGATTGTTACATCTTTTGCCAATAAAGACAAAGTTATATGTGAAAAAGAGTAGGGCCCGTACCTCTTCCACATAATCAGTGTCTTCAAAGCAAAAGCTGCCTCACTAAAAAGTCAGCCTGACACTAAATTGCTGAGCTGTGCTCGTCAACATCTCACAAACTTGGCTGTGAGATGCATGGAGACATATTATTTGCCTAACTCCCTTTCAGTTTTTCTCACAAGTGTTGCATTAAGCATTAATTCTTAACTTAAAAATTGATAAAGATTTAGTCAGAAAAACATTAATACTTCTTAATCTGTTCATGGTCATTATGACTAGTATTAACTGGATTATGGAGATCTGAATTTAGAGTTCATCCTCGTCATAATTCATTTGTAGCCATCCAGAATGTTTATTATAGATAGGAAGAATGTTATTTTAGATATCTGGAAGTAAAAGTCCAATACACATGAATGGGGAAAGTGACATCATTTCTACTGGTAAGAATTAAATTCTTCCTATCTAAAATGAACATTTTAGATAGGAAGAATGTTGTTTTAGATGTCTAGAATGTTCATTTTGACTAGGAAGAAATGTATGTGAGATATCTGAAATAGATATCCAGTCAAGCTATTAAATGTTAACACTGCCTGCCATACTGGCCCTGGCGTCCAGCTCGTCCAGTCAGTCCAGCTCCTGCGCGGATCGTGACAGCCTGTTCTTCAAAGACAAAAATGATTTAATCTACCAAAATTAAAAGTTTCCAATGTAATTGTAGATTTAGACATACTGTATTATTGAAAATCTATTTCGAAATTCTCGTCATTATCAAACACTGCTTTATGCATTTTTTTAATTTCTTTATTATTCTACATTGTTTCACATGCATTCTTGGATTTACTGTTTAAAAAAAATAGTAATTTGTCACCTATGTATGTTAGCCAGTAAGTGCCTAGTGTACAAATAAAAACTGAGGTCAGGAAAAAGTTTTCTCAGTTTTTTGAATCTGTGCACCTTTCTGTTAAAGATTAATCAGTAGATCATCAGGTTCATTCTCAAGATTGATTACTTTTAAACAAACTGGTGTGAATGAACCTTCCTTCAACAGCAGAATGTACAAGATAATTTTAAACAACTTTGATTTTGTCAAAATACATTGTTCTCTATGTGGAGCTTGGATCTCCTTATAGAGGGAGAGATGAGAAATGAAGAACTTTGTATAAAGTAAAAAAAACTTCTACAAATATAAGTAGACTCACTTCTGTCTTAACTATTGGGAACAGATTTGCAAGGCATATGTGGAAATTTCCCGATGCATGCTCAATAATCCAGGTAGAAAAATCTTAAGGTTAAGTCAGGTTCTCTGGAAGGATTATTCTTTGTTGAAATGTTTAACCTTTTATGCAAAAGCCTTCTTCAAACTGAAGCCCTGCAACCAACTCAGTCTACGACTGAATTAGTTGCAGGACTTCGGACTGAAGAAGTATTTTAGATAAAAGATGAAACATTTGAACAAAGAAGAATCCACCCAGAAGACCTGGTTTAACTTTGTTAGATATGTGGACATTTTGAAAACATGAATGTCGTGTTTTAATGAAACTACAAATAGAAGTGGAGGTAATGATGGTCAATTGTGTCCATTTAAATTATCTCAAAACACTTGTTTTGCTTCTAGTTTTATTTTACTTATGTTGACCTGTTTGGATCTTGCTTGATCACCACACTAAAAGCACATCTTAAGACAGCACCTGCTGACAACCGCAGTGTTAATTTCAATCCACCGAACCAGTTTTCTCAAATGATGGAACCCAACCCTTATATTTTGATATCTGACCCATGCTGAGCTCTGTTCCACCCTACCAAACAAGCTCTCGATGACCTCTAACAAGCTCATAAACAGTTGCTCTAGAGCAACAAATGGGAAGTTATCAGGGCAAAGTAAGAATAAACAGCTATGCTCACCATTGTTCTACAATAACATTTTAGTAAATATATGTCAAGTTATTATTCCAAATGGTTTGACACAGATAAGAAAAAGAAAATTAGCTTAGCAGAAGCCCTGTTAAAAACATTCATAAATAATTTAGTTCCACTTAATGTTCAAATGTTGTGGCACAATCTCTTAGACATAACCATCAAAGCTGCCTTAAAAGCCCTGGGGGGGAAAAAAGGAATGCACGACCACCAAAAGCCATTATGAAACATACCTGAGTAAGGCTAATGGCCCGAATTGCATTCCCAGATTTATTTCAATTAAACCTCTCTCCACAACAAAAAGGTGTTCAAATCTAGTGTCTTTGATCTGTTAACCCTAGGATAAAATGAAAAAGTCCTAAGTGGGTGTTAAAAGGTGTGATTTCACAATATACAATAATTTGTTCTGCCTTCAGTTGTGCATGTTTACCTGAAAGACCTCATGTCTGCTTTTTGCAAAACAATTACCATTTCACTATAAGGGAAAGACCACTTCCCACCACTAGAAGGTCCTGGGTTCAATCCCCGGTTGGACCCGGGGTCTTTATGTGTGGAGTTTGTATGTTCTTCTTGTGCATATGGGTTTTCTCCGGGTACTCTGGTTTCCTCCCACAGACCAAAAACATGTGTTAGGCTGCCTTCAGACCGGGGCCTCCCTTGCAAAAGAGATCTGTGATCTCAATGGGATTTGCCTGGTTAAATAAAGGTTAATAATGAATAAATAACATTACCATACACACAGCTTAAATGGGGCAGACAGGCCTTATTTCATCCCAAGATTTAACTTCCAAAATGTGATTAATCAAATGTCTGAATATGTTCATAGAGAGGAAGAAAAACACAGCCTGGAAAAACTCAAGGCATGGCTGACGTGAAAGCCAGAATATCACTAACAGATCTAGAAAAAAAATGAAAAATTTTAATGTACCTCTTTTGCATGTTTTTTGTTTCTTTCTTTTGGCTGCTCCCTTCTTCAGGGGTCACCAAATGAACTAACTTGCACAGGCTTGGCAATTGTTTTTACGCCGGATGCCCTTCCTGATGCAACCACAGACCACCGAGCTACCACAGCCCTCTGTGTGGAGCAGAGCGCTGCTATATAGGGTGTCCGGGGGAGCAGATGGTGGGGGTTAAGGGCCTTGCTCAAGGGCCCAGAGTGGAGCAAATGAGGCTGGAGGCAGGTGTAGGTGTTTCACTTTTCACACTCAAATTTGTAGGTTGTCAGTCCAGGGAGTCAAACCGGTGATCTTCCAATCACAGGCCCACCTTCTCTAACCTCTGCGCCACCACTCCCCAAGCACAGCATCAATATTGAAAAAAATGAACAACTAGAATTTTCCTTGCAGCCTTATTGCGCCGCTCAGGGCGGCTGCATGTTGGAGTGGCTCTGTTTCTTTTATTCTGAGATTTTGCTTTTGGAAACTTTAATTACTTTTTTTCTGGATATAAATCATATTTGTTTGTATGATTGTTTCCTCTGATATCAGATGATGTGCAGCTGGAAGGATTTTTACAAAAACTTTTTTTAGTTTTGGCCATTTGTTATGATGCTTAAGCATAACAACAAGGTGGTTTTTACAACTGGGAGCAGCTGATTAACTTCTCAAAAGCTCAAATAATATCTCAGCTACAGCGCTAAATTTCAAATGAGTTGAAAAGGAGGCACCATGTAGGCATTCCCCTCTCCTTGGCATGCTCGAGTGACCACTGTGATCCTGGAAGTGGCAGGAAATGTGTCTCATGACAACAGAAGGACCGGGATCATCCCTGGCACCTGCAGCCAGTGGTCTACAGCTACGAGGAGCTTAGCAGGCAGCTGAGAGGAGTGACCATCGATCTGGGAGGAGTTCTGCCCGGCATTCAGGCGGTCCTGCAGCCCAAAGGAACCGAGAGGCCAGCCGAGTGTAGGTGGACGGATCAGACGGCATCTGTGCCAGTTTCTTCGGATCCACTGTGGGATGGACCTTTAAACGAGATCCTTTCTGCCTACAACCATCAGCATCTATAACATCTCTTAATGAATTGAGGATAACGAGTTACATAATTTAATTTCCCTTTGTGAATAATAAAGTATTTTTGAATTGAATTATGAAATATCTTACATGTTGAAATATTATTTAAAGATAACAAAGATTTAGTCCCATTGTGATGCAGCGCATCATTAGCCGTGTTTCCATCAAGGTTTCTAGCTGCGCATTTTGAAGTATCGCAGCAGAAAAGCTTAATGGAAACGGCAAAATCCGTATTTACTTTCTCAAGTTCGCCAAAAAGTTTATACGCTCGCTTGAGGTGGTTTTTGGGATGTTCGGAAATGAGCAGATGCGCACAGCGACAGATGGAAACAGATTTGCCGACTCGTGCTGCCGAAGCGAACATTCACGTCACGTGACTGATCAGCTGTTTCCGCTCCGGACAACATGTAACATCGCTAAAACTAGTTGGCATGACAGAATAAATACAACTCGCCCGATAGCAACACGTACCTGAAATATTCTCTCCATTTTGACGAGATGTGTGGCCGGGTTCTGTTTTCAACCGCTACTTCCTGTTTACTGTAGACATGCGCAGTGCTGACGTCTGACGTAATGACGCTGACGTCTGACGTAATGACGCTGTGCGTGGCTTGGTAGATGCGCTACAAGTCAGTAGATGGAAACACTTCTGCTTCGCATTAATTTGTATTTACATATTTGCGAGATTTAAAAAATTAGCTCATAAATTGAAATGAAAATGGATGGAAACACAGCTACTGTAAGAGGGTTGCATGTTGAAAACGTAGCTGTAGCCTTTCTTTGTGAAGTCTGTGTTGTTTGTGTGTTATTCTCATGCATGAGCAGGTTTCCTTTGGGTACCCTGTTTTCCACAGATTAAATGCATGCCAGTCAGGTAATGCAGCAACTCAACATTGTCACCAGATGTGAGTGAGAGTGTGACTACTTGTCTGACTTGTTCATCTCCATGTCGCCCAGTGATGGACTGGCACCTTGCTCAAGGTGTA
>JBBPBX010070809.1:0-18491 GCA_038048925.1 Garcialebias charrua | reverse complement strand
GGGGTGACTATAAGGGGAACACAACTCTAAAGAAACGCTAGTTTCTGACACTAACCTGATCCGGTCAAACTAGTTGGTCCCAGAGAGGAACCTGACTGGTTGAACTGAACTGGGCTCAGTGGGTTGAGTTAGGATTATTGAGCATGCATCAGGGTACAACTCTAAAGAGTTTTTTTTACTTGTTTATTGCATTAGTAAACTAAAACATTAAAATTTGACATTAATCTTTGCTTTTCAATGGCGGCACCTGTTAATCATCCATCTCTAATCGCATCTAATTGAATGTGTTTTATTTTTATTCTTCCTTCAACTTTAGTGCGGCCTGAACGAAAAATTGCACCCACACAACAATACATCAAGTAGATAAAGCTTTTATTTCAAGTTATCATGGTGATTTGTCCAAAACAACCCCCGGGGATTACATGGCGAACGCTTCAGATAATAATCTCATTAACATCAGGACTGACATTATTGAAACTCCCACGAAGTAATCATTGGAGGTTCCTCCACGACTGATTACTGTATTTTCTGCCGTACACACCGCACTGCCCTATAAGTCGCATCAGTCCAAATATGTCTAATAAAGTGGGAAAATCCATAAATATGTTGCTTCGCCATATACGTCGCATCTATTATGTGTCACTGCTAACGTGTCGCATTTGTTAGCGTCACCACTCACAACCCAAAAATGTGGGGCGGTGTTGTGCCATAAATTGATTGGCTGCCAAGTGGCGGCCGCAGGAGCGTGCGTGGAAGGACTTTAACAAGAATTTAACAAGATTAACACTTAAAAACAATTATTTGTTTGCTTGAAATTATAGTACAGATGTGTCTCAGTCTAATTTTTGCTTAATAAATACAGTATGACGGTCAAATCAGCTGCATTGCAAAACCCGATTCGTGGAAGCGGGTACGCGCAGAGGGACGAGCCGCTGTTCATTTCTTCAAAATTTAACAAGTTTAACACCTAATAACAATTATTAGTTTGCTCAGCATTATAGTAAAGGTGTGTCTCAGTCTAACTTTTCCTTAATAAAAGGACTTTAACGGTCAAATCAGCTGTATTTCATAAGTATTCACTACCTCAGTGCTCCAGGGAGGAAATCGTGAAGGAGGAACGTTGCGTGTTTCTTCGAAATTTAACAAAATAAGCACCTAAAACAATTATTTCTTTGCTCAACATTATAGTAAAGGTGTGTCTCAGTTGAAGTTTTACTTAATAAATGAACTTTAGTTGTCAAATTAGCTGCATTTCGCTGGGGCGGTGGAGTGAAATGAAGCTGGTGAACATTCTCAGTCATACAGGACATGGTAAATTCAAGACATGGTAAATTCAAAAAAGTTAGAGACAAAAACAATAAAGTATAAAGCATAATAAATAAAATCCAGTTGTTTTTGTTTTGAACTTTTTTTGAACGTGTCATAATTTTTTTTTACCTATTACATGATTACAAGCATGCCTTACAACTCGACTGCCCTCTAGCAGCTGAAAATGTTAGTGTTCAATTTTTTAAATTAGAATGAATGAAAACGGTCATATTTCAGCCAAAAATTGGTTTATAGATATGGGGGGAAATCCATTAATACGTCGATTCGGCCTATAAGTTGCAGAGCATGCAAATTATGCACACAAAAAAGTGACTTATAGGGCAAAAAATACGGTAGTTTGTTCAAAATGGCTGCCAGTGCTAATAAAAGTGTCTGACAGGCTAACACACTGGTAGCATGATTTGATCAACGTTTTGCTTCTTGTATTGTAAAACCGGGTTGCAGACTCTGCTGTGACTTTGTGTTAAATGAATTGATTATTGATGAACACAACACAATACTCACTGCTTTGATTGACAGGTCACAGTGGATACATCCGACCTCCCCGACCCGTGACGGTTTTCCCCTCTCTGGTTTGAGATGCAATCATCGCTGCAAGATCAGCACTGCACAGGATGACGGAAGGATCGTGACAACGGAGTCCCGCGGGGCAGACGGGGAAGCAGCCATTCAGAGACCGGGCGGAGGGCTCGTGCTTTTTCCCCGCCCACAAAGTGGACTACAGAACTGTGTGTGCGTGAACAGGTCCGTCGGCGGAGAAGCAGACCTGGCGCCAGGCTCCGCCTCTTATTTATTGCGCTTTCTGAAGCTTGCTGGGAAGTACAGGTTGAACGTCCAGAACCAGTACAAACTGGCGCCGTTCAGAACTTTAATCTCTTAAACAAACTGTGGAAACTCGTTCATACTAACTGGTTCTGACTGGCTGATGTCACAGCTACGCACACTAGATTATCTTAGCTACTAGCTCAGCTAGTTTCTGACACTAACCTGATCCGGTCAAACTAGTTGGTCCCAGAGAGGAACCTGACTGGTTGAACTGAACTGGGCTCAGTGGGTTGAGTTAGGCTCTTATTTTTAGAGAGCATGTTTTGTTCCAGTTTGAAGATTTTTCATATTATTTTGAAAGCAGGGTAGCTGGGTTGTACCAGCTGCTCCTCTGATCCGGTTGTTGGATTTAACTAGCTCCTCCTTTGACCCAGTTGCTCTTTCGACCCGGTTGTTGGGTTTAACAAGTGTCCCCTTTGACCTGGTGACAGGAAAGCTGGCTGCTCCACTAGAACCGAAAGATCCAGAGTGTCAGGACCTAGAAAACAGGAATTGAACAATAAGTACGGTAGTAAAGTGAATTATTTTTAAAGGAGTCGTGATCTGGACAGGACCAGAGCTGCAGATGCCAGTCGGGTTTTAAAAGGATCTCTGGGCTGGGCTGGGTTTTTCCAGAACAGACAGATTTCGTTCAACCAATTTTTTTTGGATCCATTTGCACAATTTAAATGTTTGTTTAAGTGTCAAATAAACAGAAATCTAAACCTGTTTTTCTTTTTCTTTTTTGTGAACTACCGTACTACAAAGACGTCTCCAGTGTGCACTGTCGCCCACCGCCACCAAAAATGGGCAATTGTAAATGTTAGCAAAATATCTTGTGAACCACTGCATAGATTTTAACAAAAATTAAAAATATATATATTCATTGCATGCTCACATACAATTGATTAACCTTTAGTGTCAGTCTTATTCAAGATGGCTGCCACAGTTAATCAACCTTAGAAAACAAGGTCTAGCTGCAAATAAGACAATTTCACAAACCTAGATACTGTATTGTGTAAAATCATAAATTTAACATGAACGCTGCAGTAACCTAAGTTTGGCAGCAGGCAGTAGAGTTGTACCAAACCTAAAGTATAACCTCATACTGTATTTGCAGGTTTACTTGTGGTTTTTAGAGTTTCCAAAAGTGGAATAGGGAGCAAAGCTTTCAATTATGTGGAACCAACTTCCAGTTTCTGTCAATGAGGCTGACACGTTTTCTACATTTAAGACAAGACTTACGGTAAGTCTTTCCTTTTTGGTTTTAGTTGACTTTGGTTACCTGAGCTATCCCTTATGCTGTTTAGACTGCTCAAAGACAAACTGACCACATTTTCTCACCCTGCTCTGTCTTTACTCTACGGTTTACGTTTGTATTTGTAATTATTTAGAAACTACACCTGGACTATGCAAACAGGGCAGCACAATGGTTAGCAGCAATGTTGCCTCACAGCAAGACAGTCCTGGGTTCAATACCTGGTTTGGACCTGGAGTCTTTCTGTGTGGTGTTTGTATGAGCATGTAAATGCTTGTTGCATTTCCTGTGACTCAATCAATCCAAAAAGCATGCATGTTATGTTAGGCTGCCTTCAGGCACAGAAGGACCTTGCAAAAAGATCTTAAGTGATCTCAGTGAGGTTTGCCTGGTTAAATAAAGATGAATAAATAAACTATATCACCTGGACTATAGAAACAACATCCAGAAACTACAGTACACCTGGACGGACCGTCCAGGTGTACTGTATTTGCCAAGTTATAGTCCATAGTTACAGTAATTACATCTGGACTAGAAGCAACACTTGGACCAGCTAAATGAGACCTGTACTATAAAAACACTTGACTAAATAAACTACACCTAGACCACAGAAATTGCACCTGGACTACACCTAAAGGTTTTTAATGAAATTTTCTTATCCACAGGCAGTGACTCTGTGCGGCTTGTCCTCTTGGACCTTACATCTGCTTTTGACATCATTGACCATGAGATCCTCATTGCTAGGTTGGAGCAGTGGGTGGGCATCACAGGGTCAGCCCTCAATTGGTTCAGATCTTACCTGACAGATCCTTTTGTGTTTCCATCAACAATTTTAGTTCTGCAGTGGCAGCACTTAAATGGGGGGTTCCGCAGGGGTCCATCCTGGGTCCTCTCCTATACCTGCTGCCACTTGGTGCTATTTTCTGGAAACAACATACCTTTTCACTTCTACGCCGATGACTGTCAAATTTACTTCCCCCTAAGTCACAATGGTACATGCTCTATTCAACCTCTGCTTGACTGCCTGGGTGACATCAGGGACTGGATGGCTTTAAGTTTAACAAGTTTCAATGAAAAGAAGTCTGAAGCCACGTTAATCCCTCCCAATGACACAATCACGAACCAAACCACTGCATCGACCTTTCTGCTCTAGCCCTGTCTGAAAAACAAAAAGTCACAAATCTGGGAGTGATGATGGATTCTTCCATGAAACTCAACAGTCATGTAAACATGACTGTTAAATCCTGTTTTTTCCAGCTGAGGTGACCGTCTAAGCTGAAGCCCATATTATCAAAAAACCTGGACGAAGTTCACGCATTTATTACATCTAGGCTTGATTACTGCAATTCACTCCTGTTTGGTATCGGTCAGACCACCATTGCACGACTACAACTGGTCCAGAACGCAGCACCCCGATTTTTAACTAGTACATGCAAAAGAGAGCACATTACACCAGTCTTGGCCTCCCTGCACCGGCTACCGGTTCATCTTCGAATCCAGTTCAAAATTCTCCTGTATGTCTACAAATCGCTGAACAGTCTCGCCACCCCATCTCTCTGATTTGCTACAGCTGTATGTCCCACCACATGCTCTGAGGTCAGCGCACCAGTTACTTTTAACACTTCCAGGAACTAGTCATAAGCGCAGAGGTGACAGGGCCTTCTCTGTAGCAGGCCCAAGACTTTGGAACGAATTACCGCTGCTCGTCAGACAGGCCCCCCTCCCTCTCGGTTTTCAAATCCCGTTTAAAGACCCATTAGTAATAACTATTCTGTTGCTTTCAACACCAGATGATCTGTGTTTTGGTCATCATATTTATTATCTACAATGTTTTATGTCTATTTTTTGTACTTTGTTGTGTGTGTTGCCTGTTGTTTGTTTGTACAGCACTTTGGTTGGCCTTGACGCAGTTTTAAGTGCTTTATAAATAAAAAAATTATGGTATGGTAAAGAAACTACACCTGGACCACAGAAACAACACCATGACTTTAGAAACACCTGGAATACAGAAATTGCACCCGGACCATACGCCATACACTGGCCATATAATCTATATGGAGCTGGAGCAGTTTGTCTGTGTCTCCTTCCTGTCCTCCACATCTACACAGTCGAGGTAGATGAGACGGCCATCCATCCTTGTTCTGCTGGAGGTTTATTCCTGTTCAAAGGTGGTTGTTTTTTTCTTTTCTTTCCACTATCGCCAATATGCTGTTCAGGATGGGGGATACAGAACATAAAAATGTTACCCCTTCTGCAGGGATCACAACAGCGAGCATATCTATCTATATCTATCTATCTATCTATCTATCTTATCTATCTATCTATCTATCTATCTATCTATCTATCTATCTATCTATCTATCTATCTATCTATCTATCTATCTATCTATCTATCTATCTATCTATCTATCTATCTATCTATCTATCTATCTATCTATCTATCTATCTATCTATCTATCTATCTATCTATCTATCTATCTATCTATCTATCTATCTATCTATCTATCTATCTATCTATCTATCTATCTATCTATCTATCTATCTATCTATCTATCTATCTATCTATCTATCTATCTATCTATCTATCTATCTATCTATCTATCTATCTATCTATCTATCTATCTATCTATTTAACAGTTAAAAATGGTGTACCACAAGGCTCAGTTTTAGGACCCACTCTCTTTACAATCTACATAGCTAATGTAGGTCACTGCATCCCTGATGCATCCTTACATTTCTATGCTGATGATACAGTTGTTTATTGCCGAGCTAAAACAGTAGCTAAGGCTTTCCAGTTACTGCAATCCGCTTTTGACATCATCCAGTCAGATTTGTTCCGTCTCAAACTTGTCCTAAATGCTGATAAAACAAAAGGGATGTTTTTTTCAAATAGGAAGGCGGTTCCAGCAGATCCTCCTCTGATTTTATCTTCAAATGGTGTACCTATCGAGTTTGTTGATTCCTATAAATATCTGGGTATCCTGATCGATTCACATCTCTCTTTTAAACTCCACGTGGAAAACCTAGTGAAGAAACTGAAAGTTAAACTGGGTTTCTTTTTCAGAAACGGATCATTAATTTAATTTATTTATTTATTTTATTTATTTGTTTATTTATTCATTTTACATTTTGTAAAGAAAAACATTTTTTTACATTGTAACAATACAATGAAAGAAGACAAGAAAAACGTAAAATGAAAGGAGACAGGGAGAAGAAAAAATCTTATTATACCCGTCCCTTTTTTCTATAATGATAACAACAACAAAAAAAAAGCGAGATCAATAAAATATCTCAATCAAGTATACAAATTTCCAAGCCACTCAACAGTGATACAAAATATAAACTATTTACATAATTTGAAAACACATTTGCAATTTGGCAATTTGAGTATTTAGTATTTAAGTAACGTATTTGCTTTGATAATTTTTTTAAAGACTATAATGGAGGTTGTAGATTTAATTTCATTTTCTAAACTATTCCACAAATCAACACCTTGTATTGAAACACACCGTCCTTTCAAACTTGTTCTGTATTTTGGCTTAGCAAAAATCTCCATTCCTTTCAGGTTATAACAGCTCATTCTTTTTACAAAATGTACTTGAACTTTTGGAGGCAATGAGTTTTTATGAGCTCTATACATTACCAACAAAATGTTATAATTTACCAAATCAAAAAACTTGAGCAACCTAAGTTGTTTAAACAATATATTCGAAGGATGGCAGTAAGGTTTTCCCGCAATAGTTCGCACTGCTCTTTTTTGTAAAATAAATATAGGGTTCGTCAAGGTTTTACACGCCTTTCCCCAAACCTCTATACAGTATATCAAGTGTGGAACAACTATGGCATTATAAAGCAAATATAATGCTCTTTCATTCAATAAATCCCTAACTTTATACAAGACACCTGTGGCTCTAGATATTTTAGTTTTAACCGAGTTGATATGCTGTTTCCAAGTGAGCTTGTCATCTATCACCACTCCCAAGAATTTCATTTCACTTACTCTGGTTATTTCAAAATCATCAATTTTTAGAGAAAAACCCGTAGTTTTTGTTTTTTTACTAAATAACATGTATTTAGTTTTATCTAAGTTTAATGATAGTTTGTTTAATTTGAACCAGTTTTGCAAGTTAACAAATTCCATATTTAAACAATCAGACATTTGATTTAAATCATTACCAGAATAAAAAAAGGTAGTATCGTCAGCAAAAAGTATACATTTTAGGCATCTGGACACCATCACTAAATCATTCACGTATAAATTAAACAATTTTGGACCAAGTATTGAACCCTGTGGGACTCCACATGTGATTTTACAAAAGTTTGATCTGCTTTCCTCTATCTGAACAAATTGTTCTCTATCTTTTAGATAGCTTATTATCCAATTAAGTGCAGGTCCTCTAACGCCATACTTGTCCAATTTATTAATGAGAATTTTGTGATCAATAGTGTCGAAAGCCTTCCTTAAATCAACAAATACACTCATACAATGCTGTTTATTGTCAGTAGCTGTGGTGATATGTTCCATAAATTCCATTAAAGCCATTGATGTTGAATATTGTGATCGAAACCCATACTGACTATCACTTAGAATGTTGTACTTTTTTAGAAAATCGTCTAATCTGACTGAAAAAATTTTTTCAAGAATTTTTGAAAACTGTGGGAGCAATGATATTGGCCTATAATTGCTGAAGTTGCCCCTATCACCACATTTGAAAATAGGGACTACCTTAGCTACTTTCATTTTATCAGGAAATGTGCCCGTAGTGAAAGACAGATTACAAATGTAAGTGAATGGATCAATTAAATCAGTTATTATGTCCTTGACAACCATCATATCCATGTCACACCAGTCTCTAGACCTTTTATCCGAAATTTTTTTGACTATCATGATTATTTCATCTTTATCCGTCCCTTTTAGAAACATTGTATTTTCACAACCTTTAATTAAGTAACACACGTCCTTGTCCACTTTGGAAATTGTTTTTGCAAGATTTGATCCAACGTTTACAAAGTAATCATTGAATCCATTTGCAACTTCATTTTCATTTAGCATTACATCATTTTCATTCACAAAACAATTGGACATACACGTTTCTTTTTTGTGTTTGTTTAAGACACTGTTCATTACATTCCAAGTAGCTCTCATATCCCCACGTGTGTTTTGTAGCAATTTACTATAATATTCCTTTTTCTGTTTTTTTATAATTCCTGTTAATTTGTTTTTATACCTTTTATATTTGATTTCTGCCTCAGGGGTTCTTGTTTTCAGGAAACAAGAATACAAATGGTTCTTTTTCTTACATGCGTTCCTTAGTCCAGTTGTCATCCATGGTTGATCAACATTGCGTTTTTGCGTGGAATTTTTCTGCACACAATTTTTTTTGTACAGGGTATCCAAGATAGTCATAAACTCATCATATGATTTGTTTACGTCATCCACATACACACCATTCCAATTTTGTTTTTTTAAATCTTTTTTTAAATTTTCTATTGCTCTTTTTGTCGTGCTTATTTTATATTTTGGTCTTTTTATTGTATTTCTGAAATTATTTTCCATTTTACAAATCGTAAAAACTGGCAAATGGTCACTGAGATCAGTTTCTAAAATACCACTTATATTATTTTCATCAGTCAAGTTCGTGAAGATATTGTCAATTATTGTTTTGCTATGAGTTGTTATTCTGGTCGGATTTGATATCAAGGGAAACAAGGTCAGACTACACATTGCATTAACAAATGCACTAACATTAGAGTCTTCTGAATTACCCAGATCGATGTTAAAGTCACCACATAAAAAGACAGTTTTGTTAACTCTCTTTCCAAACAACTCCAGGATTTTGTCAGTAAATGACTCTATGTTTGACCCTGGTGCACGATATACACAACTTATTATTAAATTTTTGTCATTTTTATTTATTATTTCGATAGTTGCCATTTCCATTAAATTGTCTACAGCTATAGACATAGCATCAATTTGTTTACATTTGATTCCATTTTTAGCAAATAGAGCTACTCCTCCACCCTTTTTTTTGTGTCTGTTTTTGTAATATAGTTCATAACCTTCTATAAAAGCATTATCGATATTGTCATCAGTTAGCCATGTTTCAGAGAGTGCTATGATTGAAAAGGTTTTGTTTAGATTTTTTAAATATTCAGTTATCCTCATTAAACTAGCATTAATACTTCTACAGTTAATGTGAATAATGGAGATGCTTTCATCCTGTATCTTTATATCATTAAATTGAATATCGTCATAATAATTACTTTTGTTAAATAATGGCAGTACATTGTTTTCTATTTCTTCATCTGCATCATATATTTTAAGGTCCGATTTATCATACGGCATCATGAGTTTGTGTAATTATTCTTCACGGTGTTAACTTTATAGAATTTTTGATGTATGTTTATGAAAGAGTGAATCTTGAGCATAACTTGTTTATGTCTTGAGCTTTTCCAAGTCAGATAAATCCTGTATTACTTTCGGTGGTGAATCTTCTTGCACTTTGATCCAGATTTTTCCATTTTTCGTCCATGTTGCTACTATTTTATTTTGTTCTCTTAGCTTTCTGATTTCACTTTCTTGCAATTTAATACGTCAGCACACTTAAATGTAACACAACAGACTTCAATAAAGGATGTTAACATACTTAGTCTGAGGCTCTATGACTTAAATAGTTTCCAGCTTAGAATTGAGGGAAAAAGAGAAATTTAAGAAGGAGAGGTTAAAGGAGGAAGTTATTTATCTTGAGTGTATCAGAGATGACACTTTCCATCCGACTTCTGCTAAATCCAGGTACGTTTGTAAACAGCTCTTTACCTTGAAGACGACTAGTCTTATAAGGAGATGGTACCAGCCTTTCAGGCGTACAGAATCGTTGCAGGTCCAGTACGTCCGAACCGGTTCTCGTTTACGTGTCAACGTCTCCTGGGATCCGCGTCGGTCATCAGAAAATGCGTCAGCTCCTGGCCTCTGACTTCAAGATAACTTATTCCAGGAAGAAATAAGCAAAGTTTGAGCTTACGCTCGTTCGAAGTGGACTCATAACAGCATGTTATTAGTCCTTAACTGGATGACGTGTCCTTAGCGTGTGACTAAACGTCCATCCAGCTCTTTGGGAAAGTTCACATCTCTTGAAGTTCCCAGCAGACTCTGACTAATTCCAGCTTAGCTTAGAACTTTAAGAAAGAACTCTGAGAGGAGCGAGACTTGTCTCTTCCCCATTGGTTCAAAAACCAGTCGAGCAGTTCACTTGTCATCACGATTCAAGGTGAAATCCAGAGCAGAGGGAAATTGTTTAGGAAAAGTATCTGAGTGAAGAGACTTTCAGATGCTAGATGAGAGTTTTAGCTGAAACTCAACAAAAACAATTTCTGTGTAAGTCAGTTTGACCTTTTATCTGAACTTTGACACCCTTATATGATCAAGTAACACAGTAATACTCCATATTAAAAGAATAACAGCATATAACATATATCATGAAAATGACAAAAGTTATTCTTTTGATTACATTAGAATAAAATCAAAGATAGAAATAGTCTCTTTTGGTGACTATGTTCTCAGATTACAACTAATGGAATAATTTGTAGTAAATGTCTTGCTTTACTGAGAGGTCAGTAAAGGTCATCTCTGGAACAGTTCAAAAATACACAGGTGTATCAGAGTGGACACGGTCATGCCCACTACAAATGTGTGTTTTGAGTTTGTCACACGGCATAAATATGTGTTATTAATCACCCATATAAATCTGACTGATTAAAAACATTGTTTACCTTATAAAATTGTCTCAAAAATAATGAAAAAAAACATAATTGTGCCCTGGTCTGAAACGCTGGGGGCGTGAAGAACTGCGGTGAAGGGAGGATGTTTGCGAAGGCTGGCAGCCTAATTGGAGTTCTCCAGCCCTACTCATTTGAACCTCCAGAGCCAGACTCAGACTCTGAGTCAGACAGTGACCACTGTGACGGTCGGCATCGTTCTTCACAGCCTGAGCTGTGTGTGGAGAGGCAGACAGGTGCAGCAGAGATCCAGTAAACCTGCTCTGTTTTTATCTGAGTTCTGGCTGTAACAGCAGCTCCTTTTTCCAAGAGTTACGCTGTTTTTAGTGCACAAACAACTCTGGTTTTGTTTTTAAAGTTGAGGACACAACTATAATTCATAACTCCGCTGTTATGTGTTTAATAATAAGCGCTATTTTAGAAGATGAGCGGACTCGCTGCACCCGGTCCGACCCGGTCACATCGCATGCGGGGTCTGTGTTGGTGATTAAAATATAGAGTAATCACGTTGATAACTAAGTATGCAATGGACCTGTCGCATTTTCTTAGCAAAAAAGGAGCTATAGCTATTGCTATCTGATGCTATCTGCGATTCGCGAGTGAACGGCTCCACCGAGGCGAAGAACTAATTTATACGGCTGGAGCTGCAGGGGGTGGGGCTAGACCGCGTGACGAAACGCGGCCACATTTAAAACACGCCTAAAAAATCCTGAAACAGAAATATCGTTATACACAGTTTGATCTATAACTACAAAATTAATTGAGCTACAATTTTTAGACTTTTTACTCATTTACAACATTACAATTATGACATTTATAATGTTTATTGAAGAAAATATTGAAATTCACTTTACACGGTCTTTAAATCCTGCCACATGCACAAATACTCTGATACAGCTTCTGTGGTGGAGTGGACTGGATCAGGGACCTTGTGATGCCTTCAGGGACCGATACATTAGGGCTTATCAAGTTCAAGTCAACTTTATTGTCATTTCTATCACATGTGGTACATTAGGTGGAACAAAATTATGTACAAAGGATCCCAGTTACATTCAACAACAGCAAAAATGCAAAGAGACGGTATACAAGGATCTCAGATGTACGTTAAACACTAATAATGTGAAACAATACGGCGTAACAGCCCGGACATGAGTCTGTGGTGAGCAGATGGGTATGAATGAATACAGCAGCATGCAAGAAGCAATACAGCATTATTTATTTTTTTAATTTATTTATAAATTTATTCATTTTAAAATACAACACAAAACAATCCCATAAACGCATTATTTCAATCCTAAAATAATGAAAACCAAAGAGATGGGTTTCTGCAGGCCATGGTGTCAAATCTGCCAGTCTCCAAACGCCTGGGGGTCACTCTGGATGACGAGCTGGACTGGACCCCGACTTTATGCCAAGGACAAGTCACTTTCACTGAAAAGAGTTTAGCACCAACAAGGAGATTCCCAAAAAGCTGTTGATGATCAGCTGAAGGACAATTCAGCTCCAGCTTCAGGTCTTTCTGGATTTTTCTGCACGTTCTGTTCTTCTGTAAAGAGCCTAAAGGTCTGACTCCTTCATTTAGCAGAATAGGCTGTCCTGGTCAGACTGAACCAAAACAGAGTAGAATATAACCAAAGAAAAACTTTAAAAGAACATCAAAGTTTGTGAAACTACTGGATCAGATCACTGCCTTCAAGCCTGGCTGAATGGAAACAAAATCCAAAGAAAGGAGCAGTGATTTAAAACTTTTGCACAGTGCTGAATGTTTGTGTGAAGCAGCTTTTTGGCTTTTTAACAGCTGGTTAAAATTAAAACCTCTGAGTACACCTTCACTGAAATCGACCTTTCTGGGATTAGAGAGTTCCTGATTATTAGATTAAATCTGAGATTATTTTCCACACATTAACAATAAAACACTTAATTAGAGCAGGAGATGTTCCAGAATCATCTGTTCTTGTCTTAACAAGCTGCAGGTTCACGCACGTTGTTGTGTACACTCGTTCTGGATCAAAGAGCCAACACATCTTTCAGATCTGGTTTTCTTTTTTGTTCAGCCTCTGTGTCCTGAGAAGGGGTCACGTTGATCAGCAGGTTCTGTAAAACTGATGGTTGAATGAAGGTCCAGGTGACGCCTCTGAGCAGACGTGGTGTTCTTCTGTTTCCAGGATGAGACTGTGGACCTCCGACAGGTTTACTTCAGTGTTGCGCCCGTCGCTGGATTCACCAGCTTCAAGTCTTTACTTCACTCTGCTTTTACTGTAAGTCGTTGTTTGAGTCTCATTTGTTCAATTTTTTTCTTTAAAAAAAAATCAAACTGTGGTTTGATAAAAGTATTTTGAACGTTTTCGCTCTGATTTTTCAGCTGTTTGACAAAGAGGACCGAGGCAGTCTGAGTGCAGAGGAGCTCTCCGACCTCATGGGGGAGCTGCTCGGTGTTCCTCAGCACAACACTGCTGCACTGTACGCTGAGGTCTCCAGTCAGGGTCTGCTTCTGAAACTGTCTTTATACTTCTCTCTGGTGAGATGTTTGAGTGGAGCCCAAGCAGAGAATGATTCAGCACCTGGACTTGAATTGTGTCCAGATACTTGCATTTAGTATTATGTAGTACGCACTGCAAGTTGTGTAATACGCACTGCCGGCTGCGTGATACGCACTGCAGGCTGCAGTTTAGAGAGTTAGAGGACTTTGAGTCACCAGTACATGATGTCTCTCACCAAACCTCCATACCTTCCCCTGTGCTTCATCATTAAACCCCAGAGCAGTACGCCAGGACTGTACACTTTAGGATGGAGGCAGGTGGGGCCACGCTGCGTTGAGTTGTGTGGGTAGCCGGCAGAGGTGGAGAAAGTACTCAACCACTGTACTTAAGTAAAAGTACAAATAAACAGACAAAAATGTACTCTAGTAAAAGTAGAAGTACCATATTAATATTTTTACTTAAGTAAAAGTAAATAAGTACTTGCTTTTAAAAATACTTAAAGTATTAAAGTAAAAGTACTTGCTGAATGTATTACCTAATGCAATGGTCTACAATACCATTAAGTGTACATACTCTATGTATATTTTCTGTAATACATTAATAGTGTTGAGTCATTTTAATGAACAATGCTGCAGATAATACATGTTTTTATTGTGTTTACCCTGTGACACAGTTCACACTTAGACTTGTGATTCTGTGCATCAGAATTTCACGGATGAGTTAAATACCATTTAACTACCATTTCTGTAGTGGAATCCATTTTGGGTGTGTTAGTGGTGCTGTGGTAGCCTGGTTAAAACCAGACCCTTGTCCTTCACTTCGCTTTGTACTGGGTCTGGGACTTCTCTCATAAACAAGGATTTCTCCGGTAGATTTTTGACCGGACCAATCAGAGAGCAGAAGGCGGAGTTTTGAACGACGTCGACTGACGTCGTCAGTTAAAATGGCTGCCGCCACGAAGGAATTTTCATGAAAACAAGGTAAAAAACTATTATTTCTTTGCTGAGAAAAAATATATTTTTTAGCTGACGTTATATCAGAAGGGTTCCTGAGCTTAACAGTTCCTAAATCAATTCACGAAATGGTCAAATCTGCTGGATTTAAATAGTTTCGGTTTGACATTTTCCAAACAGCCTCGGGTGCGCTACGAAAATAAATGATAAAAAATCGAATTTTATCTCAAATGTTTAATCTAGGCCAACAGTCAGTAAATTAGAGCCATATAATTACACACTGGTAGCAGAAAAAATATCCACCGAGTGGTTTCTGAGCTATTTATCTGAATAGCCTGGCCTCGCCAGGCTAAACTAACAAAACTCCGCCTTCCGTTCTCTGATTGGTCCATTCAAAAATCTACCGGAGAAATCGTTGTCTATGGGACAAGTCCCAGACCCTAGTACGAAGCGAAGTGAAGGACAAGGGTCTGGTTTTAACCAGGCTAGTGCTGTGGGTGCTCCCTGCTCAATGACATTTATGGTAAATGGTAAATGGAGCTTATTTATATAGCGCTTTCCAGCCCCCTGTGAGGAGCCCCAAAGCGCTTTACAATACCAACCATCCACCCATTCATACACACATTCATACACCGGTAGTGGTAGCCTGCCTTGCAAGGCGCCATCCAGACCTACCGGGAGCAACTCAGGGTTTAGAATATACGTCATTGGTCCAGTTCTTCTTGAAGGCAGGTCTAAGGTTACCTGCCCACTTTGCAGTGATTCAATGGACCAGCTCCCCTCTCAACATCAGTTACTTTCAAACATGACAAATCGAAAACTGCAACGTGAATGTAACTTGTAACTCAACACATTATAGAAATGTAGTGTAGTAGAAAGTACAGATACTTTATGTAAAATGTAGTGCAGTAAAAGTACCCACATTTAATTCTACTTAAGTAAAGTACAAATACATGAAAAATATACTTAAGTACAGTAACAAAGTATTTGTACTTAGTTACATCCCACCACTGGTAGCTTGACCCAGGCTAGTATCTAATCTAGACTAGTAATGGAAACCTTGAGACTAATACTTTCTCAAGTTCAAGAATGGGCTAGAGTTGGTATTTTTTCATAGGGTCGTACTCGGCTGTAGGGAAAGAAGGACCACACCTTACATTGAAACATGGACGTCGTTTGCCTCCTGGATCTTCTTGTATTTAAAATTCATTCAACCTTTATTTATACAGGTTAATCCCACTGAGGCTCAGGGACTCATTTACAAAAGAGACCAGGCTGCAAAAATACTCAGATTAAAAGGCTTGCTCTCTTTTACTTTTGTGGCAACATTTGTTGCACGTTTTTAAACTTGCTGTGTAGTATGTGTGGGTTTGAAACTATAGAATCTCTTCTTGCATTGAATTGAAATGAACTGAATCTTGAATTGGAAATTACATGAATTAAAGTTCTCCATCACCGTGATGGATTTCCATAATCTGTCAAAATTAAAAGGGGAAAAGAACGTGTTTTTTTGTTGTTGTATTTTTTAAAGCTATACAATCTAAGGACGACATAGAAATTAAACCAACGCTGCTTTCAACCAATGAAAAGAAGCAGAGCCACAGTTTAACCAATCAGAGCAGAGTGGGGCGGGACTTGCTGTCTGGTTCATGTTGAGCCCAGAGGCATGCTCTCAACTTAGAGACAGACTGAGAGCACCGATCAGCGTTTGCTGTACTATTTTTCAAGAAGACCCCACTACCCTAACAGAACCACCTGCCCCCCCATGAAGATGATGATGTAATAAATTATTAAATGTCCACATAATAAATGTATGTGTTCGCATATGACCAGTTCACTGCAGCCAGGGAAGATACTAGAACCCCACACCCTCCTCCAGCACCGCGCCCCGACTTCCCCGAGACTTTTGTATCTAAAATCTAACTTGTTCTTAAACATTGTGTTCGGAACGTCGTCGTCATCATCGTACAGACCACTCTCAGCCTGAGCTTCAGACAGACTGCGTCTTCTTTTTATAATTAAACAATATTAACCCTAAATGATCAGTATTTAGATGACCCAGATTATAGCAAAGACAAGTGTCTCTGTTTAAGTTTGCATCTTTTCCCCCAAACTCAAACTTCTCTGAGAGTCTGTTTCAGATGTTTATCATAAATTCTGCTAAATTCAGTTTTACATGGTGTTTTAGAATTATATTTAGAATCATACTGAGAGGTACCTGTGATTAAATGACTACAGGAGAAAAAAAAAAAATGTTGCTACCATATTTTCCATCATACACATCGCACCGCACTATAAGTTGCATCAGTTCAAATATGTCTGATAAAGTGGAGCTTGCACGGGAGGACTTTAACAAGAATTTAACAAGATTAACATTTAAAAACAATTATTTGTTTGCTCTAAATTATAGTAAAGATGTGTCTCAGTCTACTTTTGCCTAATAAATGCACTTTGACAGTCAAATCAGCTGCATTTCAAAACCTGATACGTGGAAATAGGAGCGTGCAGAGGGAGGAGTCGCTGTTCATTTTGTCAAAAGTTAAGATAAACGCCTAAGAACATTTATTTGTTTGCTCGACTTATAGTAAAGGTGTGTCTCAGTTTAACGTTTACGTAATAAAAGGGCTTTAACGGTCAAATCGGCTGCATTTCAAAAGTATTCACTTCCTCTGTGCTCCAGGAGCGCGCAGACGGGGAGGAAATCAGGAAAGAGGAACGCTGTGCATTTCTTTGAAATTTAACAAGATACCTACCTAAAACAATTATTTATTTGCCCATCATTATAGTAAAGGTGTGTCTCAGTTGAATTTTAACTTAATAAATGAACTTTAATGGTCAAATTAGCTTAATTTTGCTGGTGCGGCGCAGCAAAATGAAGCTGATCTGACAGTTGTTCCAGGCAAGCTGGATGAAGGTAGCAAGCTGATTGTGTCAAAAATTGAGCATGCATCAGGGTGTCATTAATAGTTACTTTTACCTATGGCATGACGCAACGGCATGCCATACTAGTGAAGTGCCATCTAGTGGATGAAAATGGTAGTGTTCAATATGTTCAGTCAGAATGAATGATAATTGTAAAAAAGAAATTTAAGCTTAATAAAACAGTGTTGGAAACACCAACATGTGTGTTAGAGTTTATTAATTTTCAACCACCCAAATTATTATCTAAAATATACAAAAAATTGTCTAGAATCGATGACTCGATAGCACTACCTGTTGAAAAATGGGAGTCAGATTTATCAATCAACTTTGAACAAAAAATTTGGTCTCAAGTATGTTCAAATACTTTTAAATTGACTAGAATCTCCAATTTACAATTAATACAATATAAGGTTCTCTATAGAGTACATTACAGGTAGTCCCCGATTTACGAGCGCTCTGATCTACGAGGTTCCGGACTTACGAGCTGGCGAATTTTTGGAAAAAACGCAAAAAATACTGAGTTTTCCTGTGTTTTTTCACCACAGTTCGTTAGCTAAACATGTGGACACACGTTTCCGATCATTTTTATGCACTCATAAGCAGTTTTTCGATGAAAAACGAGTGTTCGTAGTCGCGCTAGCAAAACCGTTCCAATTTACGAGCGAAATTCCGGACTTACGAGACACGTGGCGGCCGTTCCAAATTACGAGATTTCCGGTTTACGAGCGCCTCGTTGTAACGGAACTCGCTCGTAAATCGGGGACTACCTGTATACAGGTCAGCGAATGTTTAAGATGGGCTTTATACCATCTAACAAGTGCTCACAGTGCATAAGTAATACACCTGATGATTATATTCACGCGCTCTGGTTCTGTCCACCCGTTCCAGAGGTTCTGGGTACAGGTATGTGAAGACTTGTCTAAATGTTTGAAATTTAATATCCCACTCTCTCCATCTGTTTGCTTATTGG
>JBBPBX010070808.1:8333-18491 GCA_038048925.1 Garcialebias charrua | reverse complement strand
TCTCAGCCGTCTGAGGAAGTAGAGTCTCTGATGACCTTTCTTGATCAGGCTGGTGGTGTTGTTGCTCCAGCTGAGGTTATCATTCAAGTGTACACCCAAGTATTTGTAGCTGGAGACCACTTCCACTGCAGATCCACTTATGTTCAGTGGGGTGTGGGTGTGTATGTTCCTTCTGAAGTCCACAATCATCTCCTTTGTCTTCTTCACATTCATGTGAAGGTTATTCTCTTTGCACCAGCTCTCCAGGTGTTCCACCTCCTGTCTGTAGCTGGACTCATCATTGTTTGTGATGCATCCCACCACAGCTGTATCATCTGCAAACTTAACAATATGACAGCCTGGATGTGTGGCTGTACAATCATATGTGAGCAGAGTGAACAGAAGAGGGCTCAGCACACATCCTTGAGGAGAGCCAGTGCTGAGGGTTATGGTGGAGGAGGAGAAGTTGTGGATCTTCACGGACTGTGGTCTGTTTGTTAAGAAGTCTAGTACCCAGTTACAAATGGAGGGGCTTAGTCCAAGTGTAGATAGTTTGTCTATCAGAGTTTGGGGGATCATGGTGTTGAAGGCAGATGTGAAGTCCACAAAGAGCAGACGCACGTATGAGTCCTTCTGATCCAGGTGGGTGAGAGCAGTGTGGACCACAGAGGAGATGGCGTCCTCTGTTGATCGGTTCTCGCGGTATGCATATTGATGAGGGTCCTCGTTGATGTTGACGGTTGTCTTGATGTGGGACATGACCAGTTTCTCAAAACATTTAGCGACTATCGGGGTGAGGGCCACCGGTCTATAGTCATTCAGACCAGTCACTGTGGAGCTCTTTGGAACTGGGATGATGGTGGCAGTCTTCAGGCAGGTGGGAACTGACTCCAGTGAAAGTGAGGTGGTGAAGATGTCAGCCAGCACCTCACAGAGCTGGTCCGCACATTCCTTCAGAACTTTCCCTGGGATGTTGTCTGGTCCGGTTGCTTTATGAGGGTTGATCCTTCTGAGACTGCCTCTCACTTCTGCTGCGGTCACTCTGAGATGCTCTTCATCTGGTGATGAGGTGAGTCTGGTGCTAGCTGGTCTGTTTGGGTCTTCAAAACGTGCATAAAACTTATTGAGGGCATCAGGCAGAGATGGGTCTTTGGGGCATTGTTTGCTCTTACCCTTGTAATCTGTTATGCATTTGATGCCCTTCCACATGCTCCGTGGGTCTTGTGAGGTGAACTGACCCTCGATTCTCTGTGCATATGTGGCCTTGGCCTTCTTAATGCCAGCAACCAGCTCTTTCCTGGTCTTTCTCAGTTCCTCTGTGTCTCCAGACTTGAAGGCAGTGTTCCTGGTTGCCAGCAGGGTGCGGACCTCTTTATTTAACCAGGGTTTTGTGTTGGGGTAAAATTTAACATATTTTTTTATGGATACAATCAAAAAAGGCGTTCAATACACCAGCATTTTTATGGATACGTTTTCACAGCATGTGCTGATATAACCCAACACTGATGAAGCATATAAGTCTAGGTTCACTGAGTTTCCATCAGCTGCTGCCTCTTTGAAAACAGACCAGTTCGTATTTCCAAAACAGTCTCTCAGCATGGGGGTGCTATCTTGGAGCCAAACTTGTGTTGGTGGTAGCTGAGAGTTATACTCAACACATGCTCTGATACAATAATATTAATAATAATATAATGTCCAATCTCTGGTGCGGAGGTCGCCGAGGTGGTTAAAAAGCTCCGCGGTGGCAAGGCTCCGGGGGTGGATGAGATTCGTCCTGAGTTCCTTAGGGCTCTGGATGTTGTGGGGTTGTGTTGGCTTACGCGACTCTGCAATATCGCGTGGACATCGGGGGCAGTTCCCTTGGATTGGCAGACTGGGGTGGTGGTTCCCCTATTCAAAAAGGGGGACCGTAGGGTGTGTTCCAACTATAGAGGGATCACACTCTTAAGCCTCCCTGGTAAGGTCTATTCAGGGGTTCTGGAGAGGAGGGTCCGTCGGATAGTCGAACCTCGGATTCAGGAGGAGCAGTGTGGTTTTCGTCCTGGTCGTGGAACACTAGACCAGCTCTACACCCTCAACAGGGTCCTGGAGGGTGCGTGGGAGTTTGCCCAACCAGTTTACATGTGCTTTGTAGACTTGGAAAAGGCATTCGACCGCGTCCCTCGGGGGGTTCTGTGGGGGGTACTCCGGGAGTATGGGGTACCAGGCCCATTGATATGGGCTGTTAGGTCCCTGTACGACCGGTGTCAGAGCTTGGTCCGCATTGCCGGCAGTAAGTCAGGCTCGTTTCCGGTGAGAGTTGGACTCCGCCAAGGTTGCCCTTTGTCACCGATTCTGTTTATAACTTTTATGGACAGAATTTCTAGGCGCAGCCAAGGTGTTGAGAGGATCCGTTTTGGTGGCCTTAGAATCGCTTCTCTGTTTTTTGCAGATGATGTGGTCCTATTGGCTTCATCAGCTCGTGATCTACAGCTTTCACTGGAGCGGTTTGCAGCTGAATGTGATGCGGCCGGGATGAGGATCAGTTCCTCCAAATCCGAGGCCATGGTCTTGAGCCGGAAAAGGGTAGCGTGCCCTCTCCGGGTCGGGGAGGAGGTCCTGCCCCAAGTGGAGGAGTTTAAGTATCTCGGGATCTTGTTCACGAATGAGGGAAAACTGGAGCGTGAGATCGATAGGCGGATAGGTGCAGCGTCCGCAGTGAAGCGGGCGCTGTACCGGTCTGTCGTGGTGAAGAGAGAGCTGAGTCAAAAGGCAAAGCTCTCAATTTACCGATCGATCTACGTTCCCACCCTCATCTATGGTCATGAGCTTTGGGTTATGACCGAAAGAACAAGATCTCGGATACAAGCGGCTGAAATGAGTTTTCTCCGCAGGGTGGCTGGACTCTCCCTTAGAGATAGGGTGAGAAGCTCAGTCATCCGGGAGGGACTCGGAGTAGAGCCGCTGCTTCTCCACATCGAGAGGAGCCAGTTGAGGTGGCTCGGGCATCTGGTTAGGATGCCTCCTGGACGCCTCCCTGGTGAGGTGTTCCGGGCATGTCCCACCGGGAGGAGACCCAGAGGAAGACCCAGGATACGCTGGAGGGACTATGTTTCTCGGCTGGCCTGGGAACGCCTTGGGATTCCCCCAGAGGAGCTGCTCCAAGTGGCTGGGGAGAGGGAAGTCTGGGCCTCCCTACTTAGGCTGCTACCCCCGCGACCCGACCCCGGATAAGCGGAAGAAAATGGATGGATGGATGGATAATGTTATTTTTAAGGGTTGACCAAAATGGCTATAACCTTGTCGTTTTTCAATATTAGATCGCCTAAAAACTCTGAAAAGAAAGGTGGCGGACATTAAATATCCCTTCAAGAAACTCCAGGCCTCTGATTATTTTAGCATTTACCAGTTTGTAAAAGTTTTTTCTTTGTGAAGTATACGTATCCCTGTGTTGTATAGAAAGTGCTTTATAAATAAAGTTTGATGATGATGATCAGTTAGTGTTTGTAGTATGTGATAGGGAGGACTTCCAGCTACCACACCAAATTCTAGCAAATCATCTGTAAAAAAAATAAAAAATAACGGCGGGAGCTAGTTACAGGTAGTCCCCGACTTACGAACGAGTTCCGTTCCTATGTATCATTCGTAACTCGAAAATTCGTATGTTGGAACGCATAATACGTGTCGTTCGTAAGTCCGGATTTTTGCTCGTAAGTCGGAAAATGTATGCTAACGCTGCGCCGCACACCCGTTTTTCAACATGAGACTGAACAAGTGTACATACTGGTTCATAAACATGCACAGAACTTTGTTTACAAACGGTTAGCTAACACACTTTCATCTAAAAACACATACCAGTGCTGTATTTTCTGTACAACTTTACTGTTCGTAAGTCCATTCGTAAGTCCGGAACTTCGTAAGTCGATGCCTTCGTAAGTCGGGGACTACCTGTATATGTTTGCTCAGCTTCATAAGACTCAGCAGCCAACTCGAGTCGAGCTACATCCAAAAGTTACATTCAGTGATGAAATTCAGAGTTTCTTTAACATCTGTCCTGGAGTTCATATATTTAGCTAACTACCAGACCAGCACAAGCAACTACGTAACTGCCTGACATTCTTGAAGACAGGTGCTAAATATTAAACATTTTCATTAAACAGTCTACAAAACCACCTTAAGGGTGACTATCATCCAGTGATTGTGTGAATGTTTATGAAGCATTCATCTATTCTGATCCATTTTTCTTCTGTACGTTTTTAAACATCTTTCTCGTTCCACAATGTTTGTGCTATTTCAACAAATCATATTTCAAAACATTCAGCTCATTCGGTATAAGGGTGCTATGACTTTTGGTATTGGTGCAGCTTTAGCTTTTTGAAATATTTAGCCTTTCCTGCCATTTTTTTTTCATATAAAATGAATTAAGTTCATTTGACACCCTTCACATCTTTAGCTCTGTTTACAAACTTTTACTGCTCCTTTCACATTTTGTTCTGGTTCAGTTTCTTTCAGCTTCCTTGTGCAGATCTAAACTTTATTCAGCTGCTTTCAACTAATTTCAGCTCTTCTTTCAGCTGTTTTGTGCTCCTTTCAGATTCTTTCAGCTAACTACAAATGTTTTGTTCTTGTAATTTCTTTCTGCTAATTTCAGCTTGTTATGTTCCTTTCAGCTTATTTCTGCAAGTTTCATCTTTTCCTGCAATTTCAGCTACTATTTAGCTGGTTTTATGCTAATTTTAGCATTTTCAGCTAATTCCATAGTTTTGACACTCATTTAAACTTTTTCCGCCTATTTA
Source organism: Garcialebias charrua (assembly GCA_038048925.1). Lineage (NCBI taxonomy): Eukaryota > Metazoa > Chordata > Actinopteri > Cyprinodontiformes > Rivulidae > Garcialebias > Garcialebias charrua. Next base: position 13,737 of record JBBPBX010070808.1, on the reverse strand, counting down.
GCAAAATTGTACTCTCTCCACTTCCTTCTTTTAAATTTGTTTCTGTCTGCTTTTTCTTCAGCTGTTTTGTCACTACTTTAATCTTCTTTTCAGATAAATTCCACTTTTTGTGCTCATTTCTGCTTCTTTCAGCTATTTCAGCACAGCTGTGCTCTCTCCACTTACTGGCTTTTCTACTTTTCAGCTATTTTTTTTTCTTCCTGATTTCAGTTTTTTTTAGCTAATTTACTAATTTTTGTGCTAATTATTTAAACCACATTCAGCAAATATGTGTTCTGTATTCTTTCTTCTGCTACCCTAGGCTTGTTCTTCCATTTTAATTTACAGTTCAGCATCCATCCATCCAGTATCTTTTGCTTCTTCCATTTTGGGTCACGGGGGTCCAGCAATCACTGTGCGAGGGGCGGGGTACACCCTGGACAGGTCGCACGTCCATCACAGAGACACATACATAGACAAACAACCATTCACTCTTTCACTCACATCTAAGGACAATTTAGTTACCAATCAGTCTAACATGCATATTTTTGGTCTGTGGGAGGAAACCGGAGTACCTGGAGAAAACCCACGCATGCACGGAGAGAACATGCAAACTCCACCCAGAAAGACCCCTGGACCGGGATTTGAACCAGGGACCTGCTCGCTGAGAGGCAGCAGCTCTACCAGTTGTGCCACCGTGCTGCCACAGTTCAGCCTATTTTAGCTAATTTCAGCTGTTTTTCAGCAAGTTCTTCAGCAATAAGCAGTATTCACACTGCATTTTTGCAGGAAATGCAATTTCTCTAGTTAATATTTTCTGCTCTTTCTTTAAATTTCTCAGTGAGTATTTCATCACCATGGTGCAGTGGGTGGTTTTGAGTTGCCTCAGTGTGCAGGCAGCAGATCCTGGATAATGATCCTAAAGGTGGTAGCGATGTTAGACCATCTGAGCTGATTATGAGATGGAGAGGCCGCTAGTCACTCTCCTTCAAACAGGATGCAGCTGTCCTGGCTTCACTTTACATTCCTGACTAAAAGGACATGGCTCGTATATTTTGAGATATCAATCAGTCAATGATAACAGTTGACTGAAAGTGGTTGCTTTGCAGTGTCACACCGGCATGTTGGGATGGAAATAATAATTTAAAAAAAAAGGCTTAGAAACATAAAATATGCTGTGATGGGTAATGATGACGGAGCAAAACGCTTTAGGGGCTTGTTTCACGAGCTGTATTTTTGAATTTGTTTCCCCACTCGGAGATTGCACCCACAAAAAGCTGTAACCAAGCAGATCCGACTGAGGAGCTGTGTTTTTACTGTGGCTGTGTGGGTGTTGGGTCTTTTTTTAAGAGTGAGAAGCAGAGAAGAGAGAGCAGAAGGAGGAGGAGGTGCCGTTCAGCACAACACCTCTGAGCACGTGCAAAAACAAACTGTACAGTACGAAGACGGCCTTTTCCTTGTCTGAGGTAGAATCTGGGAAACTGTCCTGAATCTGTGGAGCTCGAGATGTTTATTATGTAAAACCAGACGGCAGAGGCAGAGCGCCTGAAGTTAGCTGTTTGCATTTCCAAGGAGGAATTTTTTATTATTTTTTAAGAGAAAGTGGCTTTTTTCTATCAAGTGGAAGCTGAAGTATTGAGCATGAGACCGTCTGCCGGATGAGAAAGTTATAGAGACTCACAATATTCAAGGATTGCTGCCAGATTTGAGAGAAAAATACAAACTTTCTGAAGAAGTTTTTAAAGAATCGAATTCAATGTAAATCATTATTTTTCATTTTTAACACCCCAGAAGTATTTTTTTTTAAATTAAGCTGTAACTCTTTGATGGGTCGCTTCTCACCCTCCATGTTTCACATCAAAAATGTGCAACGAGACAGTTTTATATTGAGAATGCAGTTTCATTCGTCCTAAAATACCACACTCACAGTATGTGTTAGCAATGACTCTCAGCTACTACCACAACAGATCTTAGCTCAATATCTGAAAAACTGACTGACTTGTAGCCATTTTTGTCTTGGCTAAGGCAGATTTGCTGTGGCGGCCATCTTGTATCAGACTGACTCAAAAAGTTAACCATCTGTCAAAGTATATTTAATGATTAATTTTTGACAGTTTCATTAATATCCATTCAGTGGTTCAATATATATTATGCTAACAGACAAACAGGGTTGACTGTTAAAATTTTAAAGTTGAAGCAAATATTTTGTGCAATGAATAGAACTTGAATTGCATGTTGTGAACAACTCTCAGCTACTACCATGCAAAGTTTAGGCAAAACATGTGTACATTTGTTTGTTACAGCTATGTATGTGTTTTCTAAGGTCAGCCAGCTGTGGTGGCCATCTTGAATTGAGTTGCTTCCAAAGTAATCAGTTGTAGATGCCCATCCAGTGACTTTCCTGAACGTTTCATTAAAACCTGTACAATGGTTCATGAGATATTCTGCTAACAGACTGAGCTGACTTCAAGTGGTTAATGGCAACATTTTAAACAAAGATCTTTTGTGATTTATTGATGCTCAGCACATTATGTTAAGGATCAGTCTCAACCACTACCGCACCAAACTTTAGATCAGTATATGTAAAATCATCTGAGTTGTAGCCCTTTTGTCATCTTTAATATCAGTTGGCTGTGGCGGCCATCTTGGATGACGTTGACTCAGAAAGGTAATCAGTTATTGCATATCCATAGATATTGATGTGGGGAGTGGTGGTGCAGAGGTTAGAGAAGATGAGGTTGCAGAAGGTCGATGGTTTGACTCCCCGGGCCAATATAAAATATGGGTGGGAAAAGTGAAACACCCACACCTGCCTCCACCCTCTTTGGCACCACCCTGGGCCCTTGAGCAAGACCCTTAACCCCCACCATCTGCTCCCCCCAGGCACACTAGATGACGAGAAAAAAAATCCATAGACATTGATTAAACATAGTTCAGTTCAATTCAAGCACAGGCTGTACTGGTCCAAAGACAAACTGTCACAGATCAAAACCGACCTGGACCCCGCATGTAATCGTAAGCAAACTCCAGCTACCCTCCAGCTACACTCCTGCATACAGTCTGGACCTGTCCCAAACAGTGGAACTTTTGGCATTCTAGTTTTGACACCTTCTCTGGGATATGTGGGAAAACTGTACATCACTGTTCATCTCACTGTTAGGGGTGGTCCCTGTGGATATGTCCTTCAGCAAGAACAAGAAGGATGTGATTGACTTTGGCTCTCTTCTGGCCAGGAAGCTCATTCTATGCAACTGGTAGGACCCACCCCAGCATATGTACATTGGATACGGGAGGTTTTAGGGATTAGGAAAAAATCAGATACACCCTAAAGGCTTCTGCAGGAAAATTTTGAGACACCTAACAGCCTTTTCTTTCATTTATTACAAACATGTCAATGCCTCCTATAAACTATTTATGTATGTGTGACTGATCTGGTGTGCAAGGGGATTTTGTTCTGTGTTCTTTTATGTGTGTGTGTTTGAGTTCTTAAAAGCAAAAAAACTTAATAAAAGGACTTTGTTTAAAAAAGATAGTTCAGCCATGCAAATTTCAACTTTTAGTGAGCAGTTTAAAGTTTGAACGGTGTTTATACTTAAAGTGAGCTGGGTTTTCTCACTTGTTATGCCAAAATCTTCCAATCATCACTGTTTTCACTGATTTTTATCTTTAATGTGCTGCTTCTAAAAAGTAATTGAACTGTGTTTCGGTGACTGCCAGCATTTATTCTCAGTACACTGTAAGTTGATTTTAAAGGGCTGTTCTGACAAAAATAAAACCCCCGTCTCTCTGCTCCCCAGGACTACACCTTGACCATGTACTTCCAACAAGCGTGGCGGGACAAGCGCCTCTCCTACTCTGAGATCGCCTACAACCTGACTCTGGATAACCGAGTGGCCGACTCGCTGTGGGTCCCTGACACGTACTTCCTGAATGACAAGAAGTCCTTCGTTCACGGCGTCACCGTCAAGAACCGCATGATCCGGCTCCACCCTGATGGGACGGTGCTCTACGGACTCCGGTGAGCAAAATACAACCTGTCAGATAAATTTACACACACGCTGGTGCGAGTGCTCTGTCTGTGTGTATAAATGTAGGTGAAAAAGAAGATTTTATCCACAGTGATGTCTCGACGTCAGCGTTCTGAGATTGTGTGAGCGAACACTTCTCAGGTGTTTGGGATTAATAGACTCGTCCCAGGTGTTTCATTCTGCGATGCTCAACAAGACTGAAAACACCAGAACAGGCGAGGGATTTCATGCGGACCAGACTCCAGCAACAAGATTTTAATTGAAGATTCTTTCCACAAAGGCAGCATAAATAATTTGTTACCCCCATGAGGAATAAGTGGGATTTTATTTGGGGGCGATACTAAGAAAAATGGTTTCTAAGAGAGTTTAAAGCTCTAAATATGGAAAAGGAGTGTGGTGTAGCTGCTCATATGCATGCTGACACAAATATGTAAATCAAACTTATCTTTTACTATGTTTTTATCAGATGAAACCAAAAAACAGTTTTTAGTGAAAAATGTCTTTAGTTTTGTGTTGGACACATGAGAGTTGTGACTGTGAGGTGGTTCTATAAAGCATTAGCTCATACATGTTTAAAGTGGGTTCTGTGGAAAGGTTATGAGCAATTAATATCTTACCTGTTGTAGATAGCTCTTTGTTGTCATCAGCTTGGAGCAATAAAGTTGAACTCTGCACAGATTGACGAGCTAACACATGGGATCACGTTGGAAACAAATGTTTGAGTACACATTTATGTGTTCAAATTCTACTATTATAGTACTTTGTGCACTGAATGAAAATCAACCAATCAGCAGCTGGAGCAAGCAGAGCCAAGAGCAAAGTTACAATGTCTGCGATTCAAAAAAGATTCATGCCAGTTTATTATGATGAACAACGTTTTATAAACCTTTAAACCCCAGACAGGTTCATTTTACACAGTTATTTCAGCAGACATGTGATATTCCTACAGGAAGTGCTACAGCTAGCTGCTGCTGTTTGGGTTGGAAATAACCATGTACAGTAGTCCCTCACTACTTTGCGGTTTATTTTGTGGGCTCACTCTATTGCGTTTTTTTTTTCCTTCAAAGTAAGATTGGACATGACACACAATTGGCTGATTGATGGATGCACTAAACGATCGGCATGGAATTTTTATTTAAAATGAATTATTTCAAATTATTTAGCACCTGTATGCAGCACAGCTGCAGGAGAAGCTCCCTCCTGCAGCGTGTCATAGCGTGTCCACTCTGCAGCAGAGAAGTGGGTGTGGCCAAGAGCGCTGGCAGATGGCAGAGAGCAGCTGGAGGTGGAGAGTGGATTTCATGATATTCTGTGCTCCTTTAGAGCATTTAGAGTTTAGAAACATTGTTTAGAATATTGCAAGCGTGTGCGAAGGGTTTAAAACACCTTTATATATA
>JBBPBX010070807.1:0-18491 GCA_038048925.1 Garcialebias charrua | reverse complement strand
TATTATCATCTTTAAAGTGAACAATGTTTAGTCACTTACTTGTTTAACAATAAAGAATAAGTCTATTAGAAATTTGAAATCAAAACTTCAGGACCAAACCTGATGCAGTCAGTATCTGTTGACCCATTCCTCTTTATTTATGATTTCCAGTTTTGATCTTTCAAAACCGATGGCTGGAACATCTGGAAAGTCTTCATCACTTCTCTGACAATCTAAAAATATATAAACCATAAGAAAAGGTACAAACAGTTAACAAGTAACAAAAGTCCTACAGATGAAGTTTCACAAACTTTAAAGTTAAAAACTATCACAACAACGTCCCAGCAGCTATTTCCATCCTTTTGGAGCGGCTGCAGCACGACGCCTCCTTTCTATTTAACGTCCACACAATCACATTTTTCTGACACGCTCTCCTTAATGTCAGCTCAACTCTGTTGCAGCTTTTAATAGAATTAGTAAATATTTTAAACAAGTTGTTCAAGAAACACAAGTCGAAGGAACTGATTTGAACATCATCAGGTAAATATTCTAATTACAATTAAAAGAACAATTAATGAGCAACATTTAAATGAATTTTACTGATTTATTTTCATATTAGACTTCAACAGTGAGTGTGATAACTGACTGTATTTTAATAACATGAACGTTATGATCACTTGACTTAGATTAATTTGGGTTTTTAAACAAATCAAAACCAATTTGAAGGAAATGAAGTTTAATGATTCAGAAAATCTATTTTATAAAAGAAGAGAAAGCTGTAGAAACATTTGATGTTTAATAAATGTAGCAGGACGACTTCAACTGTTCAAAAACTTTGTAGGTCCATAACACAAGGAACACGTGTCGTCCTTACTCTGACATGATGTGTGTAACTCAAGTTGTTACTAAATCTCTTTCAAAATGATCAGGAAGAAGTTTGAATGTTCATTTAGTTTCAGTGAAAAAACATTTATGTGTAATGTACGCATGTTCCTGAATAAAACTGGAATAAAATGTGTATCTGTCCTTCATGGCCATAACAGCAACTAAAATCATTTTAAAACCAGTTCACCATTTATAATTCAGAGTTATACTTTTTGTTGTACTTTTTCCAGCTACTTTTTCCAGCTATTTAACAGTTAAAAATGGTGTACCACAAGGCTCAGTTTTAGGACCAACCCTCTTTACAATCTACATAGCTAATGTAGGTCAGAGCATCCCTGATGCATCCTTACATTTCTATGCTGATGATACAGTTGTTTATTGCCGAGCTAAAACAGTAGCTAAGGCTTTCCAGTTACTGCAATCCGCTTTTGACATCATCCAGTCAGATTTGTTCCGTCTCAAACTTGTCCTAAATGCTGATAAAACAAAAGGGATGTTTTTTTCAAATAGGAAGTCGGTTCCAGCAGATCTTCCTCTGATTTTATCTTCAAATGGTGTCCCTATTGAGTTTGTTGATTCCTATAAATATCTGGGTATCCTGGTCGATTCACATCTCTCTTTTAAACTCCACGTGGAAAACCTAGTGAAGAAACTGAAAGTTAAACTGGGTTTCTTTTTCAGAAACAGATCATGTCTAACACTGAATGTTAGGAAACGCCTTGTATCTGTGACTTTCCTTCCCTCCATTGATTACGGTGACATTCTCTACATGAATGCTCCTACAAGCACCTGCAGATGTTGGATGTTGTCTATCATGGTGCATCCTGCAGATGTTGGATGTTGTCTATCATGGAGCATCCTGCAGATGTTGGATGTTGTCTATCATGGTGCATCCTGCAGATGTTGGATGTTGTCTATCATGGTGCATCCTGCAGATGTTGGATGTTGTCTATCATGGTGCACCCTGCAGATGTTGGATGTTGTCTATCATGGATGTTGGATGTTGTCTATCATAGACCGGTCATTTTCTGTCGCCGGCCCAAAAGCCTGGAACAGCCTCCCCCTTGAGCTGCGTGCCACCTCCGATCCGACTCTGTTCAAAACCAAATTGAAGACCCACTTGTTCAAAAAAGCTTTCAGTGTGTAACTTTTATTATTTTGTATTTTAGTATGTAGCATCTTTATTTCAATTGCATTTTTATTTCCACTTGTTCAAAAAAGCTTTCTGTATGTAACTTTTATTACTTATGTTATTTTAGTATGTAGCATTTTTTATTTCCATTGCCTTCTTTTATCGCTGTGGTTTCTTATTCTATTTTCATTGATTTATTGTTCCCGTTTATTCTTCTTTTTATCCTGTTAAGCACCTTGGTCAATGCAAGGCATTGTGGAAGGTGCTATACAAATAAAGTTTATTATTATTTATTATTATCATGGAGCATCCTGCAGATGTTGGATGTTGTCTATCATGGTGCATCCTGCAGATGTTGGATGTTGTCTATCATGGAGCATCCTGCAGATGTTGGATGTTGTCTATCATGGTGCATCCTGCAGATGTTGGATGTTGTCTATCATGGTGCATCCTGCAGATGTTGGATGTTGTCTATCATGGAGCATCCTGCAGATGTTGGATGTTGTCTATCATGGTGCATCCTGCAGATGTTGGATGTTGTCTATCATGGTGCATCCTGCAGATGTTGGATGTTGTCTATCATGGTGCATCCTGCAGATGTTGGATGTTGTCTATCATGGTGCATCCTGCAGATGTTGGATGTTGTCTATCATGGTGCACCCTGCAGATGTTGGATGTTGTCTATCATGGTGCATCCTGCAGATGTTGGATGTTGTCTATCATGGTGCATCCTGCAGATGTTGGATGTTGTCTATCATGGTGCACCCTGCAGATGTTGGATGTTGTCTATCATGGTGCATCCTGCAGATGTTGGATGTTGTCTATCATGGTGCATCCTGCAGATGTTGGATGTTGTCTATCATGGTGCACCCTGCAGATGTTGGATGTTGTCTATCGCGTCGCGCAGCGCGCGAGGGTGCGCGCTCCAAAAGTGACGCAATTTCACAGTCCCCGCCCCTGCGCGTTGGCCCCGCGCGTGTCGTGCACCTCTGAATTTTTGAAACTCCGCAAGCCTATGCGCGCGCCGTGGGCGCTACGATTTGATTGACAGGTCCCCACCGACAGCCTTCACCCTCTTCACGCCGGAGCCTGCAGCTGTTTGCGCCGCTGTGGTCGTGGAGACGGCGTCGCGACGCATGGAGGAATGTTTTGTGACACAAAATGTATTAAATTCTCCTTCGTTCCTGATCTGGAGTCGGACTTTTCTTTTGTTTTTTCGCCAAAAGTCACGTGATCGCTTTCTCCTCCGCTGACTCCATGCATTAAAGCCGCAAATAAAGACAACAGTTCAGCACGCGAGCGGAAAGCTATTTGTTTTTGTTGTGTGATTTCAAACAGTTCTTCTTCTACGGTAGATTTCTTCTTCTACACCTTTCTTGCAACATATGCACAGGTTTTAGAGGGTACTGCCTCCTGCTGGTCTGTAAAATAACAGCACTTTGCCATGCGCCGCCGTGCGTCAACCATAAACACAGTGGCGAAACTGCGAACGCATTTCGCCACACGGCTGAGTGCACGCGCACTGTCGCAGCTGTGCGAGTCCAGTTTCCACTTCCTCCGCTCAGCTCAGGTCCGCCTGGATGTGCCGCTCCGAGACGCATGCGCGGGAATTGCGAGATCGCGCGATAAATCAAGTGATAGCACTTTGAGATCTGTTTGATGTAAAGTGCGTTATAAATAAGTTATTATTATTATTATTATGATAAATAATGGTCAGAACAAAACAATTCATTCAGTGGAAGAAGGAGAACAACAGTAGAGACTGCTGCCTTGATCTTCTCTCGTAAATGAGCGACAGGACATGGTTTGAGCAACAGGAAGTGAGGTATTACATTTCAGAATAAAATTATTTATTTATTTCTTGTATTGCGTTTGTAGGCGTAGTCATAAATGATAGTTTGACAGCATTTTTGTACAAATAAATCCGTATAGAGCTAGGATTAGTCCGCCCGTGGTGATTTTATTTTGTAAATACGGAAGTTGTGCTCGTTCCTTTTCCTGTTGGTGCGACGTAATCTTCAAAAGTTGACTCCGCACAGCTCCGGCGTCCGGCAGAAATAGAAAAATTTCTAATTTTGACGGACTGCCGTCCGCTCTCCGCAGCTCGCCGCCGCCGTGCGGAGCCAGTGTAAATTCTGTCATTGATTATAATGGGTGCGTATTTGCTGCGGAGGTCGGACCGGGGCGGAGCCGGAACGCATGTAGTGTATTTTTGTAAATTTGGCGTAACTCAGCCGATGGCAGCACGGTGGCACAACTGGTAGAGCTGTTGCCTCTCAGCGAGCAGGTCCCCGGTTCAAATCCCGGTCCAGGGGCCTTTCTGGGTGGAGTTTGCATGTTCTCTCCGTTCATGCGTGGGTTTTCTCCCACAGTCCAAAAACATGCATGTTAGGCTGATTGGTGACTCTAAATTGACCCTGGGTGTGAGTGAGACAGGTTCCTCTTGTAAATGAGTCCCCATGGCTCAACGAGGATAGCCTGTATCCACCTTATTCCTACGTCCCATGATGCTTTGCGCGAAATGTGTACACGACTTCCGGTTGACCGGAAACACCGTTTGTTTACATGCGAGTAATACAGTTGAAGACAGTCCAAACTTTGTTGTTTTAGTTCATTAAAAATGTGGGAACACCACTCGTTTCGTTAAAAGAGGAGGGACAAATAAAAAGAAATTACAGATGTAGCAGACATAATTTAAAACTACATAAATAGCGAACGCGTTTGCTCCGGCCTCTCGGCTAAGGTTTATTAGCAGCTAACTCGGCTAAAAATACCGGTCGCGCCTGACATATATCATTTTAAGACAGTAAATCATCCAAAACTCTCATTAATAAACCCTCCCTGAATAAAAAGAAATTACAGATGTTACCTGATCGCGCAGACACAGCCATAGAGAAGGATGCAGGAACACTCTTTCTTTGTTTTGGGTCCGTGTTGAAAACACTGTTGTTTTAGCCAAAGATTTAGCTTGGTCCGGTTGTTGGTGCAGCCGCGAACAGCACAGCAGGTACCTGAACCCCGGTAGGACATTTCAGTAAACGTTCCGTTTAAACAAAAGCTGTGTTTGCTCCGATAAAATGAATGAAAATAACTTTCAAAAACACCCGCGATCCATACTCCGCCTATGGAATACAGGCACTTCCGGTGTCGGACAGGAAGTACAATGCACATTCGCTTCTACAGTGACGACCCCAAGAATACTGTGGATAAATAAAGGTTAAATGAAAAAAAGTTTCATAACTGGCTGTGATTATCGTACCCACCACTGCACCCTGTATTCACTGGTTAACTGGACATCATTAACTTCACACAGACTCTTCCACTGGTACATTTTCATCTTTAAATCACTTCTTGGTCTGCTGCCCTCATACATCTCCTCCTACATGTCTCTGTGTGAGTGCAGCTACAGCGTGCGCTCTCAGGACATGATTACCTGCAGTGTTCCTCAGTGAGGACTGAACTTGACAAAAGGACCTTCTCCTACTCTGCTCCTGCTTCATGGAATATCTTACAAAAAGATCTGAAGATCTCGACCTTGACTTCTCTGAATGAGTTTAAGAATCTGTTGGAATCCTGGCAAAAACCAATGCAGATTTGTTCCTGTCTTTGATTTTATACACGACTTGTAATCTAGCTGTTTATTTTTTTTTATTTTTTTGAGTACCATTTTCTTTCATTTGTTTTCAGTTTGAAGTCTTTATTTTATGATTGTCTACTGTCGTCTTAAGCCCTATTCACACACGATTAGTTTGACCTAGGGAGCACAAACTATTTCAGAGTCAGAGTCTTTATTGTCATTTGCACCACATGTGGTACAGTTGATGAAACAAGATTATGTTCACAGGGTCCCAGTTACATCCAACAATAAAATGTAAAAGAAAAACTAAAAATTCACTAATATTTTTTAAAAATCAATACGTCGAACAGCAGCATGAACATGAGTCTGTGTGAGCAGATTAGCACAAATAAACACAGTGACATGAAACGGATCAGCAGTGCAAATTAGTCAAGTCATTTTTATTTCTAGAGCACAGTTAAAACAGATTAACTTATCAAGGTGCTTCACAAACAACATAAGATATTTAAAAATTACAGAAACAGTAACACACACTAATGGTAAAACTGTGAAATTAACAGCAGTAAAATTATAATAAATGTATAAGAACAGCATAAAAATGAAAACACAGTAAAATATACTAAGTCAGCTCACACAGTATGAAACACCAGAGAGAAAAGATGGGTTTGAGATTTGAACATGTGAAGGGAGGAGCCTGTCTAATGTTGGGGGGAGGTTGTTCCAGAGTTTGGGGCCGGTGACTGAAAACGCCCGATCTCCTCGGAGCTTCAGATGTGTTTTTGGAACCACCAGGAGCATCTGATCGATGATCTCAGAGCCAGCAGGGGAACATATGGTTCCAGCAGCTCACAGAGGTAGAGGGGAGCGAGGCCATTCAGGCATTTGTAGGTCAACAACAGGATTTTAAAGTCGGCTCTAGTTCTCACGGGGAGCCAGTGCAGGGAGGAGAGAACAGGTGTAATGTGCTCAAACCTACGTGTACCGGTTAAAAGCCGGGCTGCTGCATTTTGCACGAGCTGGAGGCGTGAGAAGGAGGCCTGACTGATCCCAGCGTACAGTGCATTACAATAATCCAGGTGGGTTGTGATGAACGCATGGACTAGTGTCTCGAGATCAGGTCTGGACAGCACCGGCTTGAGCTTAGCTACCTGCTGCAGCTGGAAGAAGCTCTTCTGGAGAACGGAGCTGATCTGTTTATTGAACTTAAGGTCCGAGTCAAAAACCATCCCGAGATTTGTGTTTGAGGTAAGGCTGGAGGGAGTCCAAGTTTATATGATCAGAGGAGGCAGCTGAGCTAGGGCTGAAGATGATGACTTCAGTCTTCTGGTCATTAAAACTTGGGAAGTTTGAAGAATTAGGGGTGTAACGGTACGCCAAAATCACATTTCGGTTCAGTTTCAGTTAATTTTTGGTACAAAAAAAATACTTGTAAAATGTTTATTTTGAAAATATGCCAAGTAAACAATACGTTTGTATAAAGATAAATAAAAGTGACCCATTTGGATAATATTTTAAATAAACAGCACTTTTTACAATAAATAAACTATACTAACAATTAAAAATCTTAATAAATACAATAACAGTCAGAACCAGAACAATAAGCAGCAACAGACTGTTTACAATCTAAATAATCAAGTTTACAGTTTTTGTCCAAAAAGACCAACTTGTCCACATTTTCTGCTAAAAGCACAGAACTAGTTGCAGTGAATATCTCCAGTGGTGGAGAAAATCATCTCAATAGCAACCGTAGCAGCAGTGGGGCTGTATTTGTCCTCGTTACTCACAACCTCTTCTTGGACCTGCTCCCTGTCTTATCTTAAACACAAGCGGATGTTATGCAATACGCATCATATTCTCATATATCCCGATGATGTCTGTAAATTTCAGCTAAGTCTCAGGCTTTGGTTATCCCGTGTAAACAGCAGACATTAGGGAGTCATTTATTTATTACATGTGGTCCCTAGGTAAAAATAATGTTGTGTAAATAGGGCTTTTGTTAAAGTTCAACCTTTATTCATCCCCAAAATGCACCACCTGACTAAGGGCCAGTTTACACGGCGCGTATTTTGAGTGTAACCGCTACTTTCTCTTTGCGACTTTGCTTATCGCCTACACGACGCTGCTGGCCCCCCTCGATGACACCGATACTTTTCTGACCCTGCTCTCAAGGTGGAAGTTTTTCGCTGACCCCCCGTTGATAATGTAAACATCTCCCGTGGAGCTTTTGTTTGAACACATGCACGCAGCACGCACGCGCAGACAGCCGGCATTTTAACAATGGCGGTGGACTGGACAGTGGACACACGCACCACTTTCTGAACTATAGCTGATGGAATATATTTTGATTCTCATATTTAAAGGAGACCACATATAGGTCTTTAAAATTTTTATGTTATGTCTGTGTGCTATCTTGACAATATTAATTCATTTTAATACACAAAATAATTCTTAGATAATCAATTATACCCTTTTTAATTCTGCCATTTTTAACTTTCGTTTTGAACGACCGGTTTCTTGAAGTCCACGCCCTTCAAAGATCTGTTTACGCCCTCTGTAACAGCCAGTATCTGTAATGTGTTGTTGTTTTAAAATTAGCTCTTTTTTTATTACTCATTTGACTTACTGTTAGTGCTAGCTTAAGATAACTTACCGAAACCCGTCTGAGCGCGCCGCAATTTGCTGCTCCTTTTAGCATAGACCACCCGAATCCGATGCTAATGTTAGCTTGTTCCTCTTCCGGTGTTCGCCAGCTCCGCTCGTTGCACGCGGAGATTTTGGGAGTTATCGCTGTTCCAGTCAAGACAACACAAAGTTCACCAAGTGTCTCCCGTAAATTAATCTGTAAGGAGAAGGTCCTCTTGCTGCGAGCCTGCTGCGAGGCTGCTGCAAGGCTGTACAGTTGAAGCTCCGCTCCATCGCGCCGGAAGAGGGTCCCGTCGCAACCGGTCCTTACGCCGGGGGTCCGCTCGTTTAATTTTTGCCGGCTGCGCGTTGGCAGCGATCGCAAATACACTAAAAATTGAACTAAAACATAAAAATAACAATTATACTTTATTTATAAAGCCATTTAAAAAAACACAGCTGCAACAAAGTGCTGTACACATGAAATTAAGAACATATAAACAAAAGATGAGATGAAATCATGAAAAACAACAGTCATGTGTTTAATACAGAAGTGGGTTGAGCCTAACCAGGGGTTGCTAGGTGAGGGGCTGGACTCAGGTTTGATCTGATTGGCTGGCGGCTTGTGACGTCAATAAATGCAGGAAGTGTGAATCCTGGTGTATTTATCAAAAATAAATAAATCTACTTAGAGTAAATAAACCACTGGGTGCATTTTTTTGGCACAAGGACTGTTTTTTTATGAAGTTAATACCCAAAGTTGAGTAAAAAAAACATTAAAAAGTGATTTTTGCATCTGTGGTCCCCTTTAATTATTCTACACCTTACCTGCATCTGTGTTGGAAGAGAGCCAGCTGCCTGGATCCAGTTGTCTGTTAACGAGGCAGTCGGACATTTCACGTGTCACGCTGCACTATAACATACTAAATGTGCTATATATTAACAGTTTAACAATAATAAACAGTATTTATGTTAGCGTGGGAGATATTTAAATTTATCTGAGCTAAATGAAGCTATCTGGACTCGTTACGTCATGCCTAACATGCTGCTGAAAATGAAGACACCAGGTTGATTTTTAATTTATTTATTTATCCAACACCACAAACTCATGTCACAAACACTGAGAATTAAATTGAACACTTTTAAAAACACGTTAACCGAACTTTAATGAACTGGACTCTGTTGTTTTCATCCTGGTGGACACTGGACCCAGATCCGGTCCGCTTCGTGGAACAGCTTCGACCTCGCAGGAAAAAAATAAAACCTCAGTTGGTTGTTCTGTGATCGAACTAAACACAAGGAAACATTATTAAGAACATTGTTTACCTTGTAGCGCTGCTGTAAATCAGCTGATTCTCACGGACTAAAGTCAGACATGTTGACTCGGTTCCGGTCCAGTCAGCAACTGGTGCGCAGATGAAGCGGCCCCACTTGGTGTCAAATCTGTTGACTCTTATCCAAATTCCAGCTTTAACTTGTTGTTAACTTGTTGACAACAACTTGTAGTAGCTGAACTTTTAGCCAGAGAGGAAAACAGGCTGCCTCGTGTGCTCTGTTTACCCCAGGCTGCACACATGCGCAGTAGTGAAGGTTCCAAAAATCACAGCGCCATCTAATGGCCCAGCATGGTAACTACAGTAAATTCATGAGTACGGGGGGTGGGGGGAGAGAGTCGTATCCACAGAATTCGCCCATGTCAACGCAAAACTTTCAACCTAATTAACATACCCAAAAGTTGCGTTTCCCCCACACATTGTCCGTGTAAACAGGGCATAATTTTGTTGTATGGAAACATACAGTGATGACGATGTGTGACATTATTTCCACAGGTAAATCCCACTGAGCCTCGAGGTCTCATTTACAAGAGACACCTGATTATGACTCTTCCCTTTTTTAATCTAAAAGTATTCTGATAAATAAGAGGCCATGCTTTTTAGTAGCAGCAATGTGCACTCGGCCACCTTTCAGACTTTGTGAACATGATGTCCGTGTGAAGCTTCTTGTGATTCTGATGTTTGAACCTGCTGTCTGCCTTTAGGCTCTGCTTGAGCTGGAGATGAACTCTGACCTGAAGGCTCAGCTCAGAGAGCTGAACATCACAGCAGCAAAGGTGGGACACTTTTCCTTTACTTGTTTGGTACTTTGCACAGAGTTGGGTTGTTCTGTCCTCTGGCATGGACATCCAGGAGACACGTCCCCTGGCTCTGTCCTGGTGGCGTATGGGAGCGTAGCTCTGAGCTGTGACGTACAGTCCCGTTCCACGATGCCGGACAGAAAGCTGCGTCCCCAGTGAGGACCGGCGTCCTGCATATTCCTACACCTTCCCAGAGTCCTTTGGGGCCGTTACTGGGGAGACAAACCATGCAGGACACAATGTTGGACATGGGGAGACAACCTGTGCAGGACACAGTGTTGGACATGTCCTGGTGTGTACTGGTCTTGTTGATTCAGACGTTCTTGTGTTTTTCGTTTGTTTTTTCAGGAAATAGAAGTTGGTGGCAGCAGGAAGGCCATCATCATCTTCGTTCCTGTTCCTCAGCTCAAGTCCTTCCAGAAGATCCAGGTCCGTCTAGTGAGGGAGCTGGAGAAGAAGTTCAGTGGGAAACATGTGGTCTTTATCGCACAGGTGAGCAACACGATGCTTGGGGTCTGTGAGAGCCCTATCTATGTCCGGCGTGGACATCCAGGAGACGCGTCCCCTGGCTCTGTCCTGGTGGCGTATGGGAGCGTAGCTCTGAGCTGTGACGTACAGTCCCGTTCCACGACGCCGGACAGAAAGCTGCGTCCCCAGTGAGGACCGGCGTCCTGCATATTCCTACACCTTCCCACAGTCCTTTGGGGCCATTACTGGGGAGACAAACCATGCAGGACACAATGTTGGACATGGGTTTCATCTGATGTCCAAATAGAACTGGTGTGCTTCAGATTTGTCCCTGAAGTGTTTTCAGAGCTCTGCTGTGGGTTCTGGTCACTGATTCTGACCATGTGTGTTTCAGAGGAGAATTCTTCCCAAACCCACCAGGAAAAGTCGCACGAAGAACAGACAGAAGCGTCCCAGGAGGTAAGAACAGATGTTTGGAACTCCTTCTGCGTTGCTTCACCTCGTTCTAAATGTTGAAATGAGACGTTCCAGCTTTGGTTTGTGTCATTCCAAATCAACACAAGGTCAACAAGAAATACCAACGCATGCAGCAAAAATACAAAACGTGTCAAAGAAATTCATCTACAGCAGCGTGGCCCTGTTAGCAGAGGTTCTGTTGGCAACAGGGTCCAGTTGGCTCACACCATGGTACTGTTAGCGGCGTGGTCTTAGCATTAGCAGGTCCTGTTAGCAGTGTGGTATTAAGACTGTCCTCCAGAACCGGGTCTGGCAGATGGAGAACATCCAAGGTTTCCCCGTGAAACTCAACGGGTCCATCGAGTTGGGTCTGTGCAGGTACATGAAGGATCATGGAGACAGGCCGGAGCCTGAACCCGAGTCCTGAAGGACTGAACCTGAACCCGTCTTGAAAAGTTGACGTCTAAACTACCGTATTTGTCGTTTTATAACACGCTCCTGTGTATAACACGCTTTGTCCAATTATTGCCAATAACTTGGGAAAATCAGTAAATAACACGCTTCGTTGTATAACGTGCATCTATTATGCGTCACCGCGACGCGTCAGCGCCTCATTTGCCCTGCTTAAAATGGCGGCCACAGAAGCGAGCGAGCACGAAGGATTTCACGTAAAAACAATTATTTCTTTGCGAGAAAAAATATATTTCTTAGCTGATAGTATAGCACAACCGTTTTGACGAAATGGTCAAATCTGCAGGATTAAAAAAGTAGTTCGCCATTTCATGCGAGCGGGTGGGACGCTATGAGTTATCTTGCTAACAAAAACCGCTAACAGCAGCTACATCCAGAGCAGGAGGCGGGCAGCGACGGAGTCGGTCCGACCAGAGGAGGCTTTTTTCGGACACATGAGATAGAAACGGTCTGGAAGTGTCCCCCTAGCGGACAAAAGTGGTACTGCACCATTTTTGCCCAAAATGAAAAAAAGCTATATCGGAGCCAAAAATGGGTCTAAAAATATGGGGAAAAATTCATAAATGACACGCTTCAGCGTATAACACGCAGGACATTCAAATGAGCAAAATAACAGTGTTATACGCTGATTTTTACGGTAAACTAGGGCTGAACGATTTTGGAAAATAATCTAATTGCGATTTTTTTTCTATAAATTGCGATTTAAAATGCGATTATTTTTACTGGTTCTGTATTAATTCATATCACTAACGACACAACTGTTTTTTTTTTAAATCAGATAATTAATGCGCTTTTTCACGCAGAAGCTTGCAAAACAGACCCGGTCACATGACCAGCTCGCGCTTTGTTTATCTCCCGCAGTCTCGGTGTCTCAGCGTCTAAGCTCAGATACACGTTTAAATGAGCTAACTTACCTGAATTTATAACTTTTATGACTTCAGTCGAGCCTGGAGCAAGAGTATTGGAGCGCACGGTCTGCTCCATCCCTGCTCTCTCTCTGTTTTGCTCCTCATAGCTGCGCGCGGCCAAACCGGCTCACTACCAAGTCACGTGACCAGCTTGCGCTCTCAGATACACGTTTAAATGAGCTAACTTACCTGAATTTATAACTTTTATGACTTCAGTCAAGCCTGAAGCAACAGTGTTGGAACGCACGGTCTCCTCCTCCCTGCTCTCTCTCTGTTTTGCTTCGCTCAGAGCTGCGCGCGCCAGACCGGTGTGATGCAGAGAAGCGTGACCAGTCAAATCGCAGCCCGTGCGATTAGTGAATCGCGTTTTAACATATCGCGAGATAATCGCAAATGCGATTAATCGTGCAGCCTTACGGTAAACGGTTCATAAAAATGGACGTCTCAAATAAGTTTGCTTTAAAAAAAAAAACGATACAAATCCAGAAATATGTGCAAACCACCGAGTTCATACTAAAATGTCATTTAGTACATGAATCGTAGAGGTTTTTTTCAGGTGGATGATGTCATCGTTTTCTTTTTACAAACTGTCTTCCTCACGTCACTTGGCTGAGAACTATATTTTTCCCCCCGATTATGCCCCGTTTGCACTGCTCCTACTCAGCCTCGACTCTGGGCACCGCGCCACGGAAAAGCTTTTGCATCAACGCTTTAGCTCGTATTTTAGCTGATTTGAGGCTGATTCAGAACCTCTTTTCATCCCTGCTTCTCTGGTGGGACTGAGCAAGCTCAGTCTTATAAAAAGCTATTTATAACAGTTCCTCAGACTGAAGTCTTTCGCATGAAAGACGAAACGGTTCTACATTGTTTTGTTTTTTGAACGTCCAGAGGACTTAACTTTGTTAGATTTAAATACATGTATCTGCACCTTGTTTAAAAAAAACTATAAAACAACAACTCAGGATTGAACAATCTCCAAAGAGAAAACAAAAAATATTAGAAAACCTTCATTTTGCACCATACCTTCCCAACAACTTTAATTTAATCGTCTTTTTAAACATGTAAATTATTTTATAAATATTTATGGTGATATCAAGTTAAGCCCACTGATACCAGCTGTGATTGAATTTAATGAACATTTACCACATTCTACCGATACATTTCACTTCTGGTCACATGACTTAGACAAGACTGGTAAATAATATATAAATATTTTCAGTTACGTAGGTGTTTGGCAGTTCTGTCCAGTTCTTGTTCATTTTGTAGGTACAGTCGTTGTAACCATGAGTCGGACAGTGAAGCTTCATGATGATCTTAAGTCTGTGTGTTGAAAACTAGCACCACCTGCTGGTTGGTGCTGGTACTGCAACAAGAAAGCTGCACACAGCAGACTGGGCACAGTTTCTTCTGAACTGTGGATGCCCGTGGCTAAATAACCAGTGTCTTATTTATGTACAAAATTATGATTTGTCTTATTGACAGGGTACAGCCGAAACCAGCTGCTCACATGACCAAGGAGGACCATCAGCCTAACGATGGATCGTTAACACCCTGATGGTTGTTTGCTATTCACAGAGGGCTGAGTGATACTAGCAATAACAGCATTGTAAGAGGGGGACAATAAAGTATAGTATAATAAATAAAGTCCAGTTGTTTTTGTCTGGAACTTTTTTTAATTCGACATAGGCATGTTTTCCCATTACATGATACAACAGCCAACAGCACGTCGTACACCTGTTACTACTCTAGGACCATCAAGTACCGTGCTGCTGTTTTTTTCTTCTTTTTTTCCAGTCAGAATGAATGGAAACGGTCTCAGTCAAAAAGTGGTTTATAAATATGGGAAAAAATCTTTAAATATGTCACTTCGGCCTATAAGTTGCAAGGGGACTACAGGCGGAAATTAGTATTATTACTATAACCTGGCACAATGCATCTTTCCTGTTTTTGTAGGTCTATGTATTGTTGTGCACTGTCCCTGAGAAAATAAATAAATCATCATCATGTAAATTATGCAAAAAACTGCGACTTACAGGATGAAAAATCAATCAATCAAACTTTATTTATAGAGCCCTTTTCAGCAGCTAGAGGGTGCACAAAGTGCTGAACAATACAGAAATAAAAAACTAAACAAAACAAAAAAACAGCCAGTTAATTAAAAACAGAACATAACCAGAATGGCAAAGAAATACTAGGTATTAAAAGTCTGCCTGAATAAAAAGGTTTTAAGATTAGATTTTAAAAACTCCATATCAGTGATGGAGCACAAGTCCTGAGGCAGATGTTCCAGAGTCTGGGTGCAACAACAGAAAAGGTCACCCCATCATTTGTAGTTGGTCTTTGGGACAGACAGGAGAAATGTATTAGATGAGTGGGAACAATTAAACTTTTTGTCTTGGGTTAGATTTAAATAACAAGTAGGTCAGTGCTTTTCTTGAGGCAAGAAGCAACTTGATGTAGGGCTGGGCGATATGAGGAAAATATTATATCGCGATATTTTTTGGCTATATCACGATACACGATATATATCGCGATATCTCCAAAATCAATGAAAAAATGATTCAAAATTGATTAAAAAATGTCAACACTAAATTTGAACAAACTTAAATATTTTATTTTAACCATCAATTGCACACATAAATAAAAAGTACTTCAAGCAAAAAGGAAGAATACATAATTTAAACTTAAAAAGGTGCTCTTGTGCTTTTAACATTAAAAAAATATTAAATCAAAACAATTAAGGCCTTTAAAATACAAAAACAAAAGTGTAAACAGTGGCCATAAAATTTACTGACCCAGAACAGTCACAGGTAACAACTCTCAACTATTTGCATGTGCTAGTAATTTTTAACAACAAACCACAAAATGTGCACAAGTTTCAAACTGTGCCAAGTTCAGGCAATGTCTGCAAAACCTCTGAACAAGAACAGATTTATCACAGTACTGCAGTAAATGTGAGCCTCTGTGTACTGTATCCGGTTTTATTGTGAAAGGGTCAGGGGGTTGTTTCCGGATTCACGAAGACGTTCTCTAAAGTTGCTCTACAAAGTGTCGCATTGAATCCTTGTGTAAAAACACGACAGCCTCCACTCAGAAACGTGAACAGAGAGGTGGAGACATTATTAAATCAGCTGTATCGCTAAAGACACGGTCAGTCTCAGCTGTGGAAGAAGACGGCTAACGCGTTAGCCATCTTGTTAGCCGCTAAGGACCGTGTCTTTAGCGATAATGATAAAATGCTGATTTATTAATGTCTCCACCTCTCTATGCGGTGCACGCATGACTAAGCTCAGACCCGTGGTTTGTTTTAAGGAAGCAGCAGCTGTAAAAACACTTGGTTCTGCCGTTCATGCTCCACTCCGCTGTTTAAATGGTGAAAAAGATTCGTAGTTCAGACCTTTCTTCGGGACTATTTTCAGCATCGTCTACAAAAACATTTTTTATGCCCTCATCTGACAATTTAATCCAAACTAGCTCAGAACATTGTTTTCCCCCCTCAGCAGCGTGCAGCGCTCTTCATATCTGTTGTGCTGAAAGTCTCGCGCGCGGCTCCTGCAGCCTGCAGGAAGGAGGGGGGCGAGTGGGGGCCCGCGCCACAGCAGGAGGATCCTCGATATACACGATATAGCCCTTTTAACCATCGTACATTTAAAATATCGCGATACATCGAGTATATTCGATATGTCGCCCACCCCTAACTTGATGTATCCAGTAATTATTATAAAACTACATTTACTACCAAAGTTTAGGAAGAAAATGACAGTAATCTATCACTTTATAATTAGTTGCTCTTAACTGAAGTACAAGAAGTTGCTGCTACGGTTGCAGCTCAGAGTCGTGATGGTATTAAAAAATATTGTGATGGTATTAAAATGTATCAAATTTAACTCTAGAATTTCTGCATATACCCTGATTTAATAAGTGCAGCTTAGACACAGGTGAGTTCTAAAACTCGACACGGTAACCGGGTCGGTTCTTAACGTCTTGACTTTTAGCTTTAGGCTCGACAGCACAGAAGTTAAAATGATAATTTGTTGGAAAACGTGTCGTCCCTTTAGCCATTTATTGTCCGGCGTGGACATCCAGGAGACACGTCCCCTGGCTCTGTCCTGGTGGCGTATGGGAGCGTAGCTCTGAGCTGTGACGTACAGTCCCGTTCCACAACGCCGGACAGAAAGCTGCGTCCCCAGTGAGGACCGGCGTCCTGCATATTCCTACACCTTCCCAGAGTCCTTTGGGGCCATTACTGGGGAGACAAACCATGCAGGACACAATGTTGGACATGGGGAGACAAACCATGCAGGTGTAATAATATAGGCACTTTGTCAGTTTACTGATTTACTATACTTAGATGTAAATTTGAGCAGATTTTATCTGACACAAAATTATCAAATTTCACGGGTTCTCAATTTTTCAGATCATATAATATAATTCTGTGACTTGGTGATACGATGTAAAAAGACAAATGAAACATTAATTTATGTTGGTTCAGCAGAACTGAATCATTTAATTAACAAATCATTAAATTACATCACAACATATTTACATGGATTGATCTATCAGAATTTCCTATAACTAACTGTTACGCAGATTTAAAATTAAAACAACAGACAAGTAATAGCTGGTATATTTACTTATTCTGCAGGCACAAACTTAAAGTTTAGTTACTGGCAAAATATATAGTTTAGGATAAGTTTCAACGTGAGAAGGAGGAAAGGTGGAGGATGGAAGAAAATTAGTCAGAGGGTTATTCTGAGAGTACCGTAAAAACCGGTGTATTATACGCTGTATTTTTGCTCATTTGAATGTCCTGCGTATTAAACACCGAAGAGTATTACAGGTAGTCCCCGACTTACGAGCGAGATCCGTTCCTGCGAGTTGCTCGTAACACGAAAATTCGTAAGTTGGAACACGAAGCACGTGTTCTCGTAAGTCCGGATTTTCGCTCGTAAGTTGGAACATTTATGCTAGCGCTACTACGAACACTCGTTTTTCATCAAAAACATTCATATTAGTTCATAAACATGGTCGGAAACGTGTTTCCAAACGGTTAGCTAACACACTTTCATCTAAAAACACAAAAAAGTGCTGTATTTTTTACAAATTTACTGCTCGTTCGCCAGCTCGTAAGTCCGGACGCTCGTAGGTCAGAGCGCTCGTAAGTCGGGGACTACCTTATTTATGGCTTTTTTCCCCATATTTTTAGACCCATTTTTCGCTCTGATTCTTCGTTTTTCATTTTTGGCAAAAATGGTGCAGTACCAGTTTCGGCCGCTATACGGGCGCTGTAGGCAGCAGCCAGCAGAGGACTCAGAGAGTGAAGAGGAAGAGGGGCCACTTCCAGAAGTTTCTACTTGCACGTGTCCGAAAAAAGCCTCCTTTGGTCGGACTGATGACTGTCGCTGCCCGCTCCCTGCTGTGGATGTACCGATAGCTGTTTTTGTTTGCAAGATACCACTCATAAACCACACCGCGGATTTTTAAATCCAGCTGATTTCACATTTGGTTCAGCGTCTGCTATAGTGAGGTAAGAAATATATTTTTTAAGTGTTTATTTAGCTAAATTTAAAGGGGACCTCAGATGCATTTTTTTAAATTTTATGTTATTTCTGTGTGCTATCTAGACCCTATTCCTTCAATTTAATGCACAAAATAATTATTAGATAATCAATTATACCCTTTTTAATTCTGCCATTTTTAACTTTCGTTTTGAACGACCGGTTTCTTGAAGTCCACGCCCTTCAACGATCTGTTCACGCCCTCTGTAACAGCCAGTATCTGTAATGTGTTGTTGTTTTAAAATTAGCTCTTTTTTTATTACTCATTTGACTTACTGTTAGTGTTAGCTTAAGATAACTT
>JBBPBX010070806.1:3827-18491 GCA_038048925.1 Garcialebias charrua | reverse complement strand
AAGTCAAAGCCAACAACTTTTAACTCTTTAGGTCTTTCAGCTGTGTGATCTTTTGACACTGATCTTCCACAACTGTGATACCCTCCCTAAGTTTAGGCTCAGATTGCATATGTCCCAGAATGCTGCACCGCTAATCTTTGCAGCATTTGTAGAGCTTGAAGCTGATGCCATCATTCCTGATACTGTATGTTACACTGTCAATGTCCTCAACATGAGGAGCACAGATCTTTTCCCACACATTGGAGTTGAAGCAATTCCTCTGAGCTTCATCAGCCTTCTCAGACCATCTCTTCACTGTGCGTGTCAAAGCTGGTCTGTGTGCATAGGCTGGAGGTAAGGGGAGAGGTGATGAGATGCATGCCTCATTAGTGTGGGCATAATATAAATTTGCTGTGTTATTGTATCTAGTGTGGCAGCTGACATACTAGGTGAATGTGGACTGAGTGGAGGACAAAAAGACATGATTACAATCCCCAGAGATCAGAAGACCACATGGGATTGTTGTGTTTGGAGTCTGCTGGTAACAGCAGTGAGGACATTGCAGGCCATTTCCTCATTAGCATACTGTAGTAGGGAAAATGCTGTACAATGTCATTACATTAACATGTAAACATTTCCACATAAAAAACATGGCATCACGCTAAAAGCTAGCTGCTCATCATCCTTACTGTAGATTTGCTCTTCAGTAGCTGCGTGCCCAGAGTTATACTATCTATCATTCACAAACATAACCAGACTCAATCCACTCTTCTTACTACTCTGTTTTGTTCAAATGAACAAGAGTAAATGAAGGCCGTACATCATTGTGTTTGTGTCCAAATTAGCTCGATTAGCCAGGTTTTTGTATAAAGCATCATGCCAGGGTAACGCTGCCAATTCATCCATCTTGTTGGAAAAACATTTTACATTTGCTATGATTCTATTCCTGGCAAGCTGAGCAATGCCGGAGAAGATCCCCCATATCTCAGATGTATATTCATGATGTAGGATTGTTGCCCGTTTCATTTTGCATATAACATTACCTTGATCAAATGGTTGGGTTCTAATGTTCTCCATGAGCTGAGAGTCTTTCCCATTACGTTGCGTAAAGACACATGTACCACTATAATGATTGACATTGCACCTGTCCATACTTTTATTCAATGTTATGGCTGCTGAACACCATGATTCTGGAAAATGTCCAGATTCTAAAATTCTGTTATAAAGAGATGTAGCATGAAGATGTGCACCTCTAACCATGACCTCTGACCCTTGGATTGTCTACCAGATTCACCCAGAACTGTTTTTTTTAAGTTACTTTTGAGTTGAATAATGTCTAATATTATCATGTTCTCTTGGACTCAGAATCAGCTACAGTCCAAGTAATCTTTACTCTTATGTTATGCTTTTAGGAAAAAGGAAAAACAATAATGAAATTTGTTTTATTTGATTATGACAGGTGTGAACATGAATAATGTTGATTATTGTTGTCGATCATTATAAAGAAATCATGTGAAATATTATAATGTTTTTTACATATTTCTGTTTATCATGATGTGTGCTTTTGGTATTTTGGGGTTTGATAGAAGGGGTTTTGATTATTGTGTTTTATTTTACTCTCATATACATTCCTGTTTGGTTCTGGTTCTGTGTCTTTGCTCTGGCCCCGCCGATTCACACCTGATCCTTGTCTCTCTGCACAGACGTTGGTGGTTCTGAAATTTAGTTTCTGGCTTTAATATGCCCTGGATTGAGTTTGGTTCTTTGGTTTTGGCATTGTTCAAACCTAATGTGTCTGTCCGTCTTGGCTCCATGCTCATATTGATCAGAATCATGTTCGGGCTGCTGTTGTTCGGCGTATTGTTTTTGTACTATTAGTGTTTTGCATATCCTCACTTTAGCGTATTTCTTAGTTCATATCTTAGATATTATTACTGTTTTTCTTTACAATGTATACTTTTGTTGGAAGTAACTAGAACCCTGTGTGCACAATTTAGTTGTATAAACCATCCATGGATGGTTTATTTTGTTGATGAGACATTTAATCCTTAATCCATAGGACTTCTTCAGTCTGAGGAGCCACCAAACCACACTGAATCCCACCAACGTGTGTGTGTGTGTGTGTGTGGGTGTGTGTGTGGGGGGGGTGTATTATCACCAGCAAACTGGCTTTTCCAACTCTGGGAGTGAGCTGTTTGTGGGATTCAGTTTGTTTCCTGGATCCTCAGGTGGAAGAAGTCCTTCAGATGAAGGACGAAACATCTCAGCAACTAAAGAAACCATCCAGATGACCTGACTGAACATTGTTGGATTTATACCTGGATTAATCAGAGTCAGAGTACCTTTATTGACATTGCACAAGTTTGCACCAGTACAGCGTGAATATGTATGCACAGTCATCCTGAAGGGGACTACGTGTGTGAAGCTGCTGCTATCAGCGCGGCCTCTCTCATCCGTATCGGGATGAAGGTTACAGGTGTGAAAACAAGGAAAGAATCATGAGGGTAGTAGCATTGGTATTACAAAAAAGATATATCACATTTTTCTTTCAGGACACCATATGAGACATCAAAAAACTCTACCAGCAAGCACAGTTAAGACAAATCACATTTGCATTTGAGGGCGAAAGCAGTGAGATAAGTCCATGAGCTCCATTCAGATTAGCCAGAGTTCTGATGATGACGTGATCAGCCAGCCTTATCTGACTCAGAGGACACAGAAAAGTTCTCCGGGGAGGGAGGAGGGGGAGGGTGTTGCGACAGAAGCTTCATTTCTTCAGTTGCTTCAACTCTGGAGATTTTGTAGTCAGCCTGTCTAATGAGCATGAGCTTTGGTGTTTACCTCTGGTTTTTTCCAGCAGAAGGAAACGGGACTTCTGGCTGAGGCCCTGTTGCTTTCTGGGAAATGTGGTCATTATGATTACTTAGAGAAAACAACAAAATAGCGGCACCTGTCCGAATAATTTTATTTTTGAAATTAACTTTTCAACAACCCCATGAGTACATGTACAATGATATTAGTGTACAGTCCACAATCGTGTGTCTTGTACAATTTATTTATTTATTGTAAAATGGAGTGTACGTCCACAAACTGTGATAGAGCGAGTCCACGATAGTTGAACGGTGAGTAGCGAGGGACTACTGTATAGTTATATGACAACATGGAAGGGTTGACAGGGGCCAAACAAGAGACTGCAGTGATAGAGGCTGAAAGGAGGTGGTGTTGCTGGCCTTCATTTAGACATTGGCAGAGCAGAATATTACCTTCAGGGACACCACAAGACTCTTTACCAAAGAAATAATTTAGTTTGTTTGTTCAACATTTATACATTTTACGTCTATCATGACTGTTGTACATTAATGTTCGGAGTGGTATGGGCATGCAGAAGGTTTGAGGGGTGCCAAGCCATAATCTTGCCTTGGGCATCAACATGGGTGAGCTGTCTGTATCCTAGATCAAGATCCATTGTAGAAAATTTTACAAGGATTTAGTATTGTTTTACGTGCATTTTTACCAATATTATTTCATAATCAAAGGAAGGGTTAAAGCAAACACATATCTGTTTTCTCTCTGTTCCATTTGAATCACTGACATTTTGGCAAAGCCCCCCTAGGCTCAGAGGGCTGTGAAATCCACAATGCAGCGATGTTCTTTTTTATTTTTTTTTCCTGAGAGAGGAAGTGGCCAGGAGTGTTTTCTTGGGAGAAGGACTTAAAGAAGGATCTCAGTTCAAGCAAAAGATGAGACACGTTGTGTGAAATGGAGTTTTTCATCCATCCTTCCAACTAAATTAGGTTTGGAGTGCTCTAGAGAAAGGTGGAAGATGAAGTAGGTTGCCCTCCTTGAACACGTTAATATGAGAGGGATGATGACATCAAAGTGTCCTGCCTCTAGTCTGTTGGCACATCACATAGGCAGAGGAGGTGGGCTGTGGGAGCCATTTTTCATGTAGTTGTGCATAAATAAGAGCAACCCAGAGGACATGCTGATGTCACTTTTGTCTCCAAAGTGGCTCAGAGATGCCGTTAAAACCCTTCCTGGCTGTTTCACATTTCCTCTCAGCATATTCCCACACACAAATAGCAGGTGCCAACCCATCTCTGTGGTGGGCGGGAGGTTCATTTTTCTGACTTTGTGTGTTTATCATCAGATGAAATTTGGCCAAAATGTGTTGACATTGTTTACATGTTCATTATAAATTAAATCCTATTGAAAGATTTGTCATTTTATTATGAGAGGCTTTCCATTTATGTCAGCTTAACCAGTGGAAGTGCATCACATGCCATATTTTGCTCTTGGAACAGTTGACGCTTTTGCTTAAAATCCTTTTGACAACTCAATGAGATGGCAAAAGAACAAAACAAGCTTATTTTTTATAGCTTCTGCTCATGTGGAAAAGCAGACTTATATGTGAAACCATTTTTGACAAAAAGTGACAAAGTGGTTATTTTTGTTGCCTCATTTAGTTGAAATAATACATTATTATTTTTGTTTCATTTTCTTGCACCAGATGCACTCAAACCAAAAGTAATTATGGAAATAAAAAAGTAACATTCCTTAAGGGACTGCAGGTTAGTCAAATATTTAATGGAATAACTTACACAATTAAAACGTTCAATACAAAAACAACTGGACATTATTTGTAATAGAAGATGTTTCGCTCTTCATCCGAGGAGCTTTCTCAATTCAAATATCAGAGAGTGTTGGGTTCAGGTTATGAAGGCCGAGATAAGATGCACACATACATATGTAGAATGACAAATCACACCTCACACCTTGACAGTAGGTGTTTCTTAGGGTCTTTTCTGGTCTAATTCACAGATGAGGCTCCTCTGTTCCCATCAGA
Organism: Garcialebias charrua; assembly: GCA_038048925.1. Classification (NCBI taxonomy): domain Eukaryota; kingdom Metazoa; phylum Chordata; class Actinopteri; order Cyprinodontiformes; family Rivulidae; genus Garcialebias; species Garcialebias charrua. Next base: position 13,666 of record JBBPBX010070806.1, on the reverse strand, counting down.
TGTAAAAACCGTCTGGGAATCAGTCTTAAAGCAGCATTGTACGTTTTTGAAAGTTGGAATCTGAGACCTGCTCCTCTGTTCAGAGAAGGTTTTTCTCTTAACATAAACAGCTTCCTTCACACCCCTCTCAAACCATCTGTGTTCACGGTCCAAAATGTGCACATTCTGGTCCTCAAAAGAGTGTCCCTTGTCCGTGAGCTGGAGGTGAACAGCTGAGTTTTGTCCAGAGCAGGTGGCTCACCTGTGCTGAGCCATGCGTCTGTGAAGAGGCAGAAAAGCAGGAGAACTGTACCTCTGAGGATCGCATTCCTAAACTTATCCATCCTTGTCACTCCTAAGGAGAACCTCAACATCTTAATTTCTGCCACTTCCAGTTCTTACTCATGTCTTTTTGTCAATGCCACTGTTTCCAGACCATACAACATAGCTGGTCTCACAACTGTCTTGTAAACTTTTCCTTTGACCTTTGCTGCCCCCTTTTATTGCAAATCACTCCTGAAACTTTTCTCCATCCACTCCATCCTGCCTGGACTCTCTTTTTCACCTCTTTACCACATTCCCCATTTTCCTGGACAGTGGACCCCAAGTACTTGAAGTCCTGCACCTTTGTGACCTCTGCTCCTTGTAGCCTCACTGTTCCACTGGCCTCCCTCTCATTCACACACATGTACTCTGTCTTACTACGGCTGACTTTCATTCCTCTTCTTTCAAGTGCATACCTCCACCTCTCCAAGTTCTCTTCCACCTGTTCCCTGTTCTCACCACAGATCACAATTGCATCTGCAAACATCATAGTCCATGGGTATTCCTGCCTGACCTCATCTGTTAGTCTGTCCAACACCAGAGCAATCAAGAAAGGACCTGGAGCCAATCCTTGATAACATACAACCCCCCCAAGCTATCTGTCACTCCTACAGCACATCTCACCACTGTCCTGCTGTCCTGTCCTGTTCCAGTCTAACACACTTTTCTGCCACTCCATATTTCCTCATGCCATACCATACCTCCTCCTTTGGCACCCTGTCATTTGATTTTCTAAATCCACAAAGACACAAGGAAGTTTATTCTGACGCGCAGACAGCCGGCATTTTAACAATGGCGGTGGACTGGACAGTGGACACACGCACCACTTTCTGAACTATAGCTGATGGAATATATTTTGATTCTCATATTTAATTATTCTACACCTTACCTGCATCTGTGTTGGAAGAGAGCCAGCTGCCTGGATCCAGTTGTCTGTTAACGAGGCAGTCGGACATTTCACGTGTCACGCTGCACTATAACATACTAAATGTGCTATATATTAACAGTTTAACAATAATAAACAGTATTTATGTTAGCGTGGGAGATATTTAAATTTATCTGAGCTAAATGAAGCTATCTGGACTCGTTACGTCATGCCTAACATGCTGCTGAAAATGAAGACACCAGGTTGATTTTTAATTTATTTGTTTATTCAACACCACAAACTCATGTCACAAACACTGAGAATTAAATTGAACACTTTTAAAAACACGTTAACCGAACTTTAATGAACTGGACTCTGTTGTTTTCATCCTGGTGGAAACTGGACCCAGATCCGAACCGCCGGTCCGCTTCGTGGAACAGCTTCGACCTCGCAGGAAAAAAATAAAAATAAAACCTCAGTTGGTTGTTCTGTGATCGAACTAAACACAAGGAAACATTATTAAGAACATTGTTTACCTTGTAGCGCTGCTGGAAATCAGCTGATTCTCACGGACTAAAGTCAGACATGTTGACGCGGTTCCGGTCCAGTCAGCAACTGGTGTGCAGCTTGTTAGATGAAGCGGTCCCACTTGGTGTCAAATCTGTTGACTCTTATCCAAATTCCAGCTTTAACTTGTTGTTAACTTGTTGACAACAACTTGTAGTTAGCTGAACTTTTAGCCAGAGAGGAAAACAGGCTGCCTCGTCTGCTCTGTTTACCTCAGGCAGCACGCATGCGCAGTAGTGAAGGTTCCAAAAATCACAGCGCCATCTAATGGCCCAGCATGGTAACTACAGTGAAATCATGAGGACGGGGGGTGGAGGGGGTCGTATCCACAGAATTCGCCCGTGTCAACGCAAAACTTTTCACCTAATTAACATACCCAAAACATCCGTTTCCCCCATACAGTGTCCGTGTAAACAGGGCCTTATTTACGGACAGTTCTTTAATTGCTTAAGAGACCTTGTGTGTCTTGATAGTTTCTGCAGTACTAACCTTGTCAACCTGGAAGGGTTCACTCTGTACACAGGTAAATATCTTTATGTAGTGGTGTTGCCAAAAATCTACAATCATATTTGCCCCAGAGGCACCATTGACAGTGCAAGGGAGAGATGATTTACTATTACCAATATATTTAACCTCTTTCCAAAAGGCTTTTATATTCTTACCTATAAGCTTTTTTGCCAAGGAATCATCCCTCATGGTTTGCTCATTTCGTCTAATGAAGCGTAGTGCATTTTTGTATTTTGCATTAGACAACTTTTTATGTTCAAATATAGGACCATGCCTGGGTTTATCTGCTAGAGCCCAAGAGGTAGTAGCTTTGCGGGCGTCACTGTGGTATTTAGACACGTATGTGTTCCAACCTGGTCTAGTTTTTAAGCTTTATATTACTTTTATTATAAGTCAGGCTAGCTCCCATTAGCGCTTCAGTTATGTCAGAATATAATCTAGTTATATTGGTTTTATGTCCAATATTAGAGCAGTTACAGTCTGTACAAGCAACTGCATTTCTTGGTCATTTAATGACACATAACAATTGGTCAGTTTGGGCATAGTAATAGACTATTTGGTCAGTAGATAAAGAAGACCAATCTATACGTGTTTGGTTTTGATTACTGACCACATTTACAGTAGCAGGTATATAATCAAATCTTACTTGACAACTCGAAGGGGATGTGATCAACAGTGGACACATTATATAAGATATTAATGTATTCCAAAGCAGCATGACTCATGCTGCTTTGGCATGAGCATCTGCTGTAGTGATACAATGGTCCAACCAAGACGTAGTATGCCAGGCTTCACTTATATAGGTGTAACTGGTAGCTGGCAAAATGTATTTACTTGACAAAATTAGATTAGAATCTGTACAAAAATGATTCAGGTGTTTAGCAAACAGCAATTTTTTTTAATCTGTTATGTTTGCATTCATGTCACCCATAACATAAATAATTTTTGACTTCTCATTTTGCATAAAAGAGCTAATATATGCAAGTTTACGAAGGTATTCTTCTTCGTTATGATGATACTCATATGGAGCATAGACATTTAAAATAATACATTCTTTGTCATGCTGTTTCACGTGTACTGCAATACACCAGTCCACATCTAATCTAATGACATTTATCACTGAGTCCAGGCTTTTTTTCCATAATATTGCCACTCCTCCTGGTATCCATCCTCTTTTAATTCCCAAACTGAGGTAAGTAGAGGATTCTCTAGCACCCAGGAAACTGTCATTAATAGAGTATTATTATTATTATTATTAAACCAGCCACTAGGGAGCACAAGCCAGTGTATCTGGGCGTGTGTACAAGGGCGGCCGTGGCGTAGTGGTAATGGCAGTCGTCCCCGATCGGAAGGTTGGCGGTTCGAATCCCGGTTCCCCACACCATGTGTCGTTGTGTCCTTGGGCAAGACACTTAACCCCGAGTTGCTCCCGGTAGGACTGGAAAGCACCTTGCATGGTAGTCTGTCGCTACCGGTGTATGAATGTGTGTAGCATGTAGCACTTTGAGATTTTCACTAATGAAAAGTGCGTTATAAATTGAATTCATTATTATTATTATCTCTTGTGCCGGTCCCAAGCCCGGGTAATGGTGAGGGTTGTGTCAGGAATGGCATCCGATGTATGAGCAGCCAAAGTTCAAATATTTGAACTTTGGCTGCTCGACGCCTCGGCTGCTTTGGACGTGTCACGTGCGCAGAAAAGAACTGCCGCGCTGCTTGAAATGCTCAAAACGTGCCGCGTCATGCTGCGTCACGCCTCGCTGCGCCACGCTACATCACACCGCGTCGCGCCTCCACATAGACTTTGCATGTAAAGTGGCTTCCTCCGCTGCCTGAAACGCGTTTGGTGGGTACCCGGCATCAGTCAGTAGTCTGTAGTTACCACAGTCAGTCAACAGTCTGCAGTAACCACAGTCAGTCAGAAGCCTGCACTAACCACAGTCAGTCTGCAGCATGCAGTAACCATAGTCTGTCAGCAGCCTGCAGTAACCACAGTCAGTCAGCAGCCTGCAGTAACCACCAGCTTTCAGCCTCCAGCAACTAACAGCTTTCAGCCTGCAGGAATAGGAACCACCAGCTTTCAGCCTCAAGAACTTGCAGCAGCAGCAGCCAGCCCTGAACTTGCAACAGCAGCAGCCAGCCCTGAACTTGCAGCAGCAGCAACCAGCCCCGATCCTGCAGCAACAACAAGCCAGTATCCTGCAGCCACAACAACAACAAGCCAGCATCCTGCAGCCACAACAACAATAATGGTGTGATCACACCGAACAGCGTTTCAACCTCCAAAAAGCTCATCACGCACGCAGTGCACGCATGCAGTGGACGCACTTGGTGTCCAGACCTGAACGCGAAACTGCGGCGGGGTGTGTGGGAGGAGCTTACCGGTATACCGAGTCCTCACTGCACTCCGCCAGGCGAGGAGCTTTTTATCTCTGTCTCTGTGGAGCAGACTTGACTGGTCGTGAAGGACTTGTCGCGAACACACAGCTACAATGAGTTTCTCTTCCATAGTCCATGACTCCGCGGGTTTTTTCTGTGTCCCACAAACAATACGTCACGTAGTTGCGCAATCGTTTCCGCGTCACATAGGGACTCTCCCCCTCTCCCCCTGACCCCCTCTCTTCTCCCCCGACTCTCCCTGATCAACCAATCAGGGAGAGTTGAACGACGTTTGAAAGTTTGAACGGCGAAATCTTCAGCATGGTCAAGGCATGCTTTGGAGGCTGACGTGGGTTCACGTGCACGGAAAAACGCTTTCCAGCACGCTCAACACGCACGTCACGTGACGCCCGACGACAAGACGCGGCTGGAAGCGCGTCCCCCATTGACTTTGCATGTAAGCTGGACGCTCCTGCCGTTGAAACGCTGTTCGGTGTGATCATACCATAAGCCAGCATCCTGTAGCCACAACAACAACCAGCCAGCTTCCAGCAGCCACAACAACAACCAGCCAGCTTCCAGCAGCCACAACAACAACAACCAGCCAGCTTCCAGCAGCCACAACAACAACAACCAGCCAGCTTCCAGCAGCCACAACAACAACAACCAGCCAGCTTCCAGTAGCCACTACAACAACAACCAGCCAGCTTCCAGCAGCCACAACAACAACAACCAGCCAGCTTCCAGTNGATAGTCACCTCTTGTCTAAGTCTTGCTTCCACAACTCTCTCCCAGATCTTCATTGTGTGGCTCATCAACTTAATTCCCCTGTAGTTGCTACAACTCTGTACATCACCCTTGTTCTTAAAAATGGGAACCAGCACACTTCTTCTCCATTCTTCAGGCATTTTCTCACCCTCAAATATTCCATTAAATATTTGAGTCAAAAACCTCACTGCCATCTCTCCAAGACATTTCCAAACCTCCACTGGTATGTCATCAGGTCCTACTGCCTTCCCCTTCTTCATTCTTTTCAGAGCTTTCCGGACTTCACCCTCACTAATCTTTCCCACTTCCTGGTCCACAGTTTCTATTACCTCCACTCTTCTTTCTCTTTCATTCTCTTCATTCATTAGCTCCTCAAAGTAATCCTTCCATCTTCCCATCACACTCTCCTCACTTGTTAGAACATTCCCATTCCCATCTTTAATAAGCCTAACCTGCTGCACATCCTTTCCAGCCTGATCCCTCTGTCTTGCCAATCGGTACAAGTCCTTCTCGCCCTCTTTAGTGTCCAGTCTCCCATATAACTCATTGTACGCCCTCTGCTTTGCCTTAGCTACTTCCCTCTTTGCTCTATGTCCCATCTCCTTATATTCCTGTCTCCTCTCTTCAGTCCTCTCACTGTCATATTTCTTCTTGGCTAATCTCTTTCTTTGAATGGCGTCCTGCACTTCACTATTCCACCACCAGGTTTCCTTATCATCTATTCTCTGTCCAGATGACACACCAAGTACCTTCCTACCTGTCTCTCTAATTACTGTTGCTGTAGTAGCCCAGTCACTTGGAAGCTCTTTCTTACCACCCAGAGCCTTTAACAGCTCGTCTCTGAATTTCTCACAACATTCTTCCTTCTTTAGCTTCCACCATTTGGTCTTCTTCTCTGGTTTTACTCTTTTTCTCTTCTTCGCAACAACAGTCATTCTACACACAACCATCCGATGCTGTCTGGCCACGCTCTCCCCTGCTACAACCTTACAGTCTCCAATCTCTCTCAGGTTTCCTCTTCTACACAGAATGTAATCGACCTGTGTACTCCTTCCTCCACTCTTATAGGTCACTCTATGTTCCTCCCTCTTTTGGAAATAGGTATTGACTATAGCCATTTCCATTCTCTTGGCAAAATCCACCACCATCTGTCCTTCCTGGTTTCTTTCCTTGACACCAAACCTACCCATCACTTCCTCATCCCCTCTGTTTCCTTCACCAACATGTCCATTCAGGTCTGCTCCAATCACCACTCTTTCCTCCCTGGGAATACTCTCTATCACTTCATCCAAATCTTTCCAAAATTTATCTTTCTCCTCCCCATCACATCCAACCTGTGGAGCATAACCACTGACTATGTTTAGCATCAGACCTTCTACTTCTACCTTCAGACACATCACCCTATCTGACACTCTCTTCACCTCTACTACAAGCCCAAAACCAGAAAAGTTGGCACGTTGTGGAAATCGCAAATAAAAACAGAATACAATGACTTGCAAATCTTTTTCAACCTATATTCAATTGAACACACTGCAAAGACCACATACTTAACGTTCGAACTGGTAAACTTTGTTATTTTTTGCAATTATTAGCTCATTTGGAATTTGATGCCTGCAACATGTTTCAAAAAAGCTGGCACAAGTGACAAAGAAGACAGAGAAATTTGAGGAATGCTCATCAAACACTTATTTGGAATATCCCACAGGTGAACATGCAAATTGGGAACAGGTGGGTGCCATGATTGGGTATAAAAGCAGCTTCCTTGACATGCTCAGTCATCCACATAGAAGGATGGGGCGAGGGTCACCACTCTGTGAACAAATGCGTGGGCAAATTGTCGAACAGTTCAAGAACAACTTTTCTCAACGAGCTATTGCAAGGAATTTAGGAATTTCACCATCTACGGTCCGTAATATCATCAAAAGGTTCAGAGAATCTGGAGAAATCACTACACGTAAGGGGCAAGGCCGAAAACCAACATTGAATGCCCGTGACCTTCGATCCCTCAGGCGGTACTGCATCAAAAACCGACATCAGTGTGTAAAAGATATCACCACATGGGCTCAGGAATACTTCAGAAAACCACTGTCAGTAACTACAGTTCGTCGCTACATCTGTAAGTGCAAGTTAAAGCTCTACTATGCAAAGCAAAAGCCATTCATCAACAAGATCCAGAAACGCCGCCGGCTTTGCTGGGCCCGAGCTCATCTGAGATGGACTGATGCAAAGTGGAAAAGTGTTCTGTGGTCTGATGAGTCCACATTTCAAATTGTCTTTGGAAACTGTGGACGTCGTGTCTTACGGACCAAAGAGGAAAAGAACCATCAGGACTGTTATAGGCGCAAAGTTCAAAAGCCAGCATCTGTGATGGTATGGGGGTGCATTAGTGCCCAAGGCATGGGTAACTTACACATCTGTGAAGGCACCATTAATGCTGAAAGGTACATACAGGTTTTGGAGCAACATATGCTGCCATCCAAGCGACGTCTTTTTCATGGACGCCCCAGCTTATTTCAGCAAGACAATGCCAAGCCACATTCTGCACGTGTTACAACAGCGTGGCTTCGTAGCAAAAGAGTGCGGGTCCTCCCCTGGCCTGCCTGCAGTCCAGACCTGTCCCCCATTGAAAATGTGTGGCGCATTATGAAACGTAAAATACGACAACGGAGACCCCGGACTGTTGAACAACTTAAGCTGTACATCAAGCAAGAATGGGGAAGAATTCCACCTGAAAAGCTTCAAAAATTGGTCTCCTCAGTTCCCAAACGTTTACTGAGTGTTGTTAAAAGGAAAGGCGATGTAACACAGTGGTAAATATGTCCCTGTGCCAACTTTTTTGCAATGTGTTGCTGCCATTGAATTCTAAGTTAATGGTTATTTGCAAAACAAAATAAAGTTTCTCCGTTCGAACATTAAATATATTGTCTTTGCATTCTATTCAGTTGAATATGGGTTGAAAAAGATTTGCAAGTCATTGTATTCTGTTTTTATTTGCGATTTGCACAACGTGCCAACTTTTCTGGTTTTGGGCTTGTACATTCTTTGCCAACTCCTCCTTCAGGACCACCCCTACTCCATTTCTCTTTCTATCCACACCATGGTAAAACAGTTTGAACCCTGCTCCAATACTGTGAGCCTTGCTGCCCTTCCACTTGGTCTCTTGGACACATAAAACATCTACCTTTCTTCTCTGCATCATGTCAGCCAGCTCTCTACCTTTGCCTGTCATTGTCCCCACATTTAGAGTTGCAACCCTCAGTCCTACATTCTTCACTTTCCTCCTCTTCCTCCTTCCGGATGGAAGACAAAACGTTTCTCCCTTAAAGAAACCAGTCCAGATTAAATAATTTAACCTTTTTTGTGTTATCTACCTGGATGATTGAGCCTACAAACCTTTATCTGAACCATTTGGGCCTTGGTGTCTTCAGGCTGTTTCTGAGTAGTATCAGCCTTCTGGCCTAAAACATTTGATTGTTAATCAAGATGATTGAGTGTTTTGAACAGATGGGTCTTTTTGCATGTGTTAAAAGCCGGCTTCTGAGATTCCAACAGGAGGTTGGCTTGAAACACAGCAATGAAGGATACTTATGGGACAGATCTGGTTGGCAGACCAAACGTTTCTCCCTTAAAGAAACTAGTCCAGATGAAATGATTTAACCTTTTTTGTGAACAGTCATTCTACACACAACCATCCAATGCTGTCTGGCCATGCTCTTCCCTGCCACAACCTTACAGTCCCAAATCTTCTTCAGGTTTCCTCTTCTACACAGAATGTAGTCTACCTGCACACTCCTATCTCAACTCGTAAGTAATTTTATGCTTCTCCCTCTTTTGGAAACAAGTATTGACAACCAACATTTCCATTCTCTTGGTAAAATCCACCACCATCTGTCCTTCCTGGTTTCTTTCCTTGACACCAAACCTACCCATCACTTCCTCATCCCCTCTGTTTCCTTCACCAACATGTCCATTCAGTTCTCCGATCACCTCTCTCTCCTCCCCTGGAATACTCTCTAACACTTCAAAAAATGTTCAATACAAAATGCTGGTGAAGATTCTCAGTCATCTCTATCACTTCATCCCGTTCCGTCCAAGATTTATCTTTCTCCTCTACATCGCATCCAATCGGTGGTGCATAACCACTGACAACATTTAGCATCAGACCTTCTATCTAACAAAGTTAAGTCAGGTCCTCTGGGCAGATCCTTCTTGTTGAAACATTTGGTGTGACAAAATCTTTTGGATAAAAGAGTAAACTTTTCAACAAGAAGAATCTGTCCAGAGGACCTGACTTAACTTTGTTAGATTTTTCTACCTGGATTATTGAGCATGCATCAGGATATTAGACCTTCTACTTCTGCCTTCGAACACATTGCTCTATCTGACACTCTTTTACTCTCAACTACATTCTTTTATAACTCCTTCTTCAGGACCAATCCTATTCAATTTG
>JBBPBX010070805.1:0-18492 GCA_038048925.1 Garcialebias charrua | reverse complement strand
AAAAATCAGTTACAAGGATCGCTCTGTTGATAAAAGATTAAAAGAGATTTTAGGGAGAGTTTTGTGCACCGAGGTCGGTGTACAGAGGGCCGGTTGTTTACAGTCTGTAAGAACATTGCGTTCCTCTCCATCCTTCCATCCTGCTAAAACACCTCATCAGTTGGACAGAACCAAGGATGAATTATATTATTTTTTCTCTTTTATAAGATTTTTGTTTTATAACATTTTTGTGAAATAAACAACCCTTCTTGATTAGATAAAAACTGACTTTTCCTGGGATGAAAGCTTAAAGGAATTTTAGGAGAATTCTGAAGCACCGGAGATCGGCCACAGCTGAGCTGTTTGTTTACAGTTTGTGGAAACACAGAGTTCTTTTGCATTTTCTTCTTGCTACTGAAAGCCTTTCGTCAGCTTGACTGACCAATAATGGATTAAAACTGGGTTTTTTCCCTGAATTATCATTTTTTACACATTTCTGATTGGATTATAAAATGATAGAATTATAATTGATTCTTTTTTTCCCTGGATTATCATTTTTTTCCTTTCCGACTCCGGACCCAGAGCGAGGCCTGCTCTGAGAAGCTGATTGTTTTACAAATCTGGAAGATAAGGGTACAGCGAGTCCTCGTACCTCCTCCTCCCTTGCTCTAAAGGCCGCTCTATCAGTTCGATTGAGCCATGATGGAATACTTTTTCAATTTTTCCTTTTGATTGGATTAATACTTTTTCTATTTTTTCTTTTGATTGGATTAATACTTTTTCAATTTTTCCTTTTGATTAGATTAATACTTTTTATGGGATTAAAACCCCTTGCATCGTTTGATTGGATTAAAGCCCGAATCATCAATTTTTCCTTTTGATTGGATTAATACTTTTTAAATTTTTCCTTTTGATTAGATTAAGATTTTCCTAGTGGGATTATAACACAACAATTTTTCCATTTTGTGGAATATACTATTTTTTTCCTTTCTGATTGGATTACAAGATTTTCCTGGTGGGATTATAACAAGATTTTCCTGGTGGGATTATAACACAAGATTTTCCTGGTGGGATTATAACACAAGATTTTCCTGTGAGATTATAACATAGATTTTTCCATCTGTTGAATTGCAATATTCTGATTGGATGACAACTCAACTCAATTACAAATTTAACATCTTAAGCCCAGCTTGTGGAGACACCTTTGGTGATCTATAGAATCATTTAACTCTTTAAATGTCAATCATGTCTCTGATTAGATATATCCCGTAGTAGAAGTGCTAACACTGTTACCCCTGCAACTATTAATTAAAATAACACAAAACGTACAAAATCTGGATTTTCATTGACTCACCTGATATTCAATGATGGAAAACTTGGTTCAAAGATAACAACAATATCAATCAAAGGTTTTGAATGGTTTTATTAGCCTCAAGAGTATAAACAACACCTGGGATCTTATTTTCCTAGATCCTAAAGCTAACCAGATCGGATAAGAATTGTAATCTACAAGAGGTAAGCTGTCGTTAATGTACGTTTCCCCGTGGGGTACGATCTGACTCCATTCTGCTAAGTCAGGCTATCGGCAAAGTGAAACGAGGATGTGACGTACAGTCAGAGTCAGTCAGTCAGAGTCAGTCAGAGTCAGAGAACTTTTATTAACATTGCACAAGTTTGCACCAGTACAACGTGAATATGTAGAAAGGGGCAAGTGTGTGAAGCTACTGCTATCAGACCACATGAGACATCATATCACATTATGTTCTTCAGCGCGGCCTCTTCCATCCGTATCGGGATGAAGGTCAAAGGTGTGAAAACAAGGAAAGAACCATGAGGGTCACAGCGTTGGTATTAAAAAAAGATGTATTACATTTTGTCTTTCATGACACCATATGAGACAAAAAAAACTATACCAGAAGCACATTTAAGAAAATCACATGTTGCATTTTGAGACTGAGGCAGTGAGATTTCTGTCCATGAGACATTCCGGATAGCAAACAGTTCTGAGATGAAACCAGCCAGCCTCCAATAACGCTCATAGAAACTTCTCCGGGGGGATGTAGCGGTAGGTGCAATTGTTTACCTCAGAAAACACGTCTCAGGAGAAGTTTGACATCCAGCCTTTTCCAAGGTTGTTTAGGGTAAGTAATGAAAAGTGCATTATAAATGGAATTCATTAATATTATTATTAAGTCAAATAAGGATTACAAATATTTTTCACATCAGGCAGACAGTATAATTTCCTTCAGCCTTGAGTACTGTTGGGCAACTCTGATATGGTCCAATTCGGGACTTTTTTCCACTGATCCAAGCTATGGCCCTTAGATGTTGACCAACAGCGTCCAGAGTCCCAATCCGAACAAATTATCTGCGATCCTCAGAGATCATGTTCACCCTCCTGATTAGCTCGTAAACAGCTGATTCCGTGGTCACGGCGCAGATCAGATAGGGTGCTCCAGCATTAGGTCCTGCTGAAACTCTCCCTCATTTGCCGATAGGTCAGTGCTCCACAAAACGCCAAAAAAAGCAAAGCGCTGCCATCGTAATCCAATTTAATCCAGATTCTTCACATTCCCTCAGAGTACACAGAGAGCGAGACGCTCACCATTCCATCAAATCCATGGCGTATCCTCTTGTTTCGTCTGCGGGGATGGGCCGACTCCCCCGTGCCTTGCCTTTTGTTGAAATCTTCAGTAGAGTTGATTTCCCATACCACCCAATTCATCTTAATCTTCGTTCGAGGTGCTTCATGAGAAGCTGCAGACAAGACAAGAACCAGCAACAGGGGGGGAGAAGGACGAGGGAGGAAAAGACAGAAGCGATTGCCTCCTTCAGATGCCAGAACAGAAAGAAGTTGGTAATGCTAGACAGTGAACAATCTGGGTGAATTACCTCGACACAGCCTTAATCCTAACTGTTCCGGGACACATCGGGTAATACTCGAGTGCACGGATTCGTTAAGGACCCGTTACTGGAGTAGGCTGGAGTGAGGACTTGTTACAAAGTCCTATGGCTACCTCACTCGCATAGAAAGACAGGGTAAAGGAAGCGGTTTATGTAAAACGAGATAAACCATCTTTAAACAGAGGAAGAGGCCTTAGATTTCAACTTTCTAAAACATATAGTGCTTCCCTGGGGCTGATTCCCAGGCGTCTCACACCTGATGGGAACAGAGGAGCCCCGTTTGTGAATTAGACTAACAAATACTTTGAGAGGCTCCTGCTATTGTGGTGTGAGGTGTGATTTGTCAATTTACATACAGTAGATGTGTGTGTGCCTTCTGTCAGCCCTTTAAAAGCCTTGCTTCCACACTGCTGTCCTTTGAATTGAGAAAGCTTCTCGGATGAGAAGCGAAACGTCTTCTGTTACAAATAAAGTCCAGTTGTTTCTGTATTGAACGCCTTTTTTATTTTATCATGTCCTGGATGACTAAGAATCTTCACCAGCATCCTGTGACTTACAGGGAAAAAAACGTGGTATAGCTTCGTTCATGTCTTAGATCTTATTACTGTTTTTCTTTACAATTTATACTTTTGTTGGATATAGCTGAGATCCTGTGTACACAAATTTGTTCCAACACATGAACCACATGCAATGCGAATGACAAGAAACCTTGACATTGAAACAGCAGAGATGAAAGTTAATGATATTCTCATGGCCTCTGACAGTCCTGTTAGACCTCAGTGAGGCATTTGATAAAGTTGATCATAATCTACTACAGAGATTTGAATATGATAATGGAATTACAGGAACAGCTCTAAATTGGTTTAAATCATATTTTTCTGATAGATTTCAATTTGTAAATGTAAATAATGAATCTTCATCATACACCAAAGTTATTCATGGAGTCCTCAAGGTTCAGTGCTTGGACCAATACTGTTTACCTTGTATATGCTTCCATTAGGTAAAGTTATTAAACAGCATGGGATAAATTTTCATTGTTATGTTGATGATACAGTTATATTTGTCCATGAAACCCAATTAATACATTTTCAGTCTTTCTGCCTCCTTGGATGACATTAATCTGCCTCCAGCTCTAATGTTAAAAATCTTGGTGTTATTTTTGATCAGGACATGTCTTTTATCCCCCACATTAAAAACATTACTAGAACCTCCTTCTTCCACCTGTGTAAATCACTAAAATTAGAAACATCTAAAAATGATGCAGAAAAACTGGTTTATGCATTTGTCACGGCTAGACTGGACTACAGTATTGCAATGGTTTGTTTCTGTCAGGGTTTCAGGCAAGGCAAGACAGGAAATAACCCAATTGTTGCAGGCAAGAGTCAGGATTCCAGGAATACAAAAATAAATACTTTTTAATAATAAATAAAAGAGGGCTGATGTGGCAGAAAAACTTATTCAAACAGGGAACAGGAATATGAACAGATTGGCAGGATCAGACAGGACAGGATATATCCAACAATGACATGACCAAGGACAAGACTCACAGCCAGACTTATATCCACAGACAAGACAGGACGGGATTACAAACACCTGGGAAGACAAGGAGGAAAACAATCTAAATAAAAGAAACACAAGGGTGCACAGACAAGGGATGCCCACTAGATGGTGCCATCCCTACAGTTATCTGGGTGTCCAAATACTTATTTAAAAAGTCTTCAGTTGATCCAAAATGCTGCTGCCAGAGTTTTAACTGGAGTTACTGGGAGAGATCATCTCTCTCCAGTTTTATCTTCTCTCCACTGGCTCCCTGTCAAATCCAGAACTGAATTCAAAATCTTACTTCTAACCTACAAAGCTCTCAACCACCTAGCTCCATCTTACATGTATATTACAGATCTTATTGTTCCATATTTTGCTAACAGAGCACTTCACTCTCAGACTGCAGGTTTACTTGAGGTTCCTAGAGTTTCCAGCAGCAGAATGGAGGAAGATCTTTCAGTTGTCAGGCTCCTCTCTTGTGGAACCAACTTCCAGTTTCTGTCCATGAGGCTGACACATTGTCCAGTTTCAAGACTGGGTTTAAGACTTTACTTTTTGATATATTTTATAATCATTATCATATAATTTCTTATATAGATTATATAGATTTTATTTTATAAAATCAGGTTTATCTTATAAATGAGACCCGAGGCTCAATGTGATCAACATCAATCAATCAATCAATCAATCAATCAATCAATCAATCAATCAATCAATCAATCAATCAATCAATCAATCAATCAATCAATCAATCAATCAATCAACTTTATTTCTATAGCAAATTTTAAAAACCACAGGGTTAACCAAAGTGCTGTACAATAAAACAAAAGACTATAGAACCAATTACTATATCAGATCATGCTCCAGTCGTGCTCAAACTAAAGACAGGACCAGCTAATCAGTTTAAATACTGGAGACTTAATGTATCTTTATTAAATGATGAGAAAATCAGACAAGACCTTCAAAAAGCTCTGAAGGAATACTTTGAGTTAAACGATAATGATACAGTCTCTCCCTCAATAATGTGGGAAGGAAGTAAAGCTGTAATGAGGGGCAATATTATTTCACTCTCTTCTCAGCTAAAGAAAAAGAGGCTTTTCAGGCAGAAGGAATTGGAGAAGAAAATAAAACACATGGAAACACTATTTCAACAATCTCGGGACCAGAAAACATTAGAAACGCTAAAGCAGACTAGACAGGAATTAGACGACTTACTAACTTATAAAGCGGAAGGGGCATTGCGATTTACGAATAGGAAATACTATGAATATGGTAATAAAGCAAGTCGCTTACTAGCTTTTCAGTTGCGTAAAGCCCAATCCAAAAGAGTTGTAGGCAAAATTAAATGTCCCTTGACAAACCGGACTCTTACAAAACCACAAGAAATTACTAAAACATTTGCTGATTATTACAAAAAACTATATGAAGAGGAAAAAATACCTTGCAAATTCGAAAATATAGAAACATTTTTAAAATCAATTGAAATGTCCAAACTAACACAGGATGAGGCTGAGATCATGGTACACCCGATAACACAAGAAGAAATTAAAAAGAGCATTCTTAAACTTAAAAATGGCAAAACGCCAGGGGTTGATGGTTTATCGGGAGAATACTATAAGGCCTTTCTGAATGAACTAACACCTATTTTATGTAAAGTCTACAATTACGCTCTGGCGGAGGGAGACCCCCCGGGTTCATGGTCAGAGGCAGTGATTAGTGTCATACACAAAGAGAATAAGGATCCGACTCTTTGTACATCATATCGTCCAATCAGTCTTTTGTGTGTAGATATGAAAATCCTAACCTCAATTCTTGCAAACAGAGTTCAGAAGTATATAAAAAAGCTTGTTAAACCTGATCAAACTGGCTTTATTACCAATAGACAAGGATGTGATAATGTTAGAAGAGCCCTAAATTTACAAATAATTGCAATGAAGAAGGACACCCCATCGATGTTTCTTGGCCTAGATGCAGAAAAGGCTTTTGACAGAGTGGACTGGTTATTTTTAGAGCAGTCACTTAGATATAGGGGTTTTAGTGATGTATTTGTTGATTGGATGAAAATGTTCTATAAGAGCCCAAAATCCAGAGTTAGAGTAAATGGTCACTGCTCAGACTTCTTTCCTTTGGGACGTGGTACACGCCAGGGAGATGCTCTGTCACCTTGTCTATTCGCTCTTAGTATTGAGCCATTGGCTGAGTTAATAAGAGCAAATCCGCTCATACGCGGTATAACAGATGATGCAAATATACAACATAAAATAGCACTTTTTGCTGATGACATTCTAGTCTTTTTGGAGGAGCCGGCCACCTCCATACCTGCCCTCCTAAGATGCCTTGACGAATATAGCCATGTCTCTGGATATAAAGTTAATACCAATAAATCAGAAGCAATGATGATTGTTGGCAATTGGCCCTCCGAATTAGATAAATTGGTCTCCTTTAAAAGATCTTCCCATGGATTTAGATACTTAGGCATTAACATCACTCCAAAAACCTCACAACTTTTTGATGCTAATTATGGAAAACTACTTAAGGAAATCAAGAAGGATTTGGAAAGATGGGATGTACTACCTTTATCTCTCTTGGGTAGAATAGAATCAATAAGAATGAATGCACTACCAAGATTATTATTTTTATTTCAATCCCTTCCAATATCAGTGCCACAATCTACATTCAAAACTCTAGAGAAGCTTGTATCAAAATTTATTTGGCAAAACCGAAGACCAAGAGTGCGTCTAAAAGTATTAATGACCAGTAAAGAACAGGGTGGTCTACTACTACCTAATTTAAAATTGTATTACTGGGCAACACACTTGCGCATTATTTTGGCCTGGATTACTAATAATACAGAAACACAGTGGGTCTCCATTGAACAGAACTCAGTTCCTGGGCTGTCATTGAGAACCCTACCATTCATGAGTCAAAACTCTTTAAAAAAGTTAAAAATTAACAACCCTTGGATTCAACAAACACTGAAGATATGGACCCTAATTGAAAAACAAATTAAAGGTAATACAGGGCTATCACGTGCTATGCCGATTGTGGGTAACATTGAATTTATACCATCCATTTCAGATACGGTCTTTAAAAGATGGGCAAATAAGGGTTTGATTGTGCTGGATCATTTGTTTTACGGGCAAACGCTTAAATCATTCTCTCAATTGCAAGATCAGTTTTCCCTGCCTTCAAATGATCTATATGGATACCTGCAGATTAGAAATTATTTAATAAAACACGTGGAATGGGATAAAATTAAAAAAGAACCTACTGACATTGAAGCATTTTTTATACAGGTGATTGAAAAGCAGACACTAACGAACAAAGTAATCTCTGTAATGTATGGAAAATTGCTGAATAATTTGTCTGATAACACATTGCATATTAAACAACAGTGGGAACTGGAGATGAATGTAACATTAACAGACAAAACTTGGGAAAATGTGTGTTCTATGTGCCATAAAGGGATTGGGAGTCAGATCTGGAAAGAGTTTGACTGGAAAATGAAAACTAGATTTTTTAAAACTCCATTAAAAACTTTTATTTCCAAGAGTACAATTACAGACAAATGCTGGAGGAATTGTGGAATGGTTGGTGACCACACACATATCTTCTGGGACTGCCCCAAAATTAAGACCTTTTGGGAGAACATTAAACAGAAGATCGAGGACATTCTAAGGACAGATCTTCCCATGGACCCTCTTCTATTTCTGCTGGACATATATCCCAAGGATCTACTCACTAAAGATCAATGTTACATACTGCACATCCTGTTACTAGTGGCAAGAAAGACCATTACCCTAAATTGGATTAAGCCCTGCCCACCAACTGTTGCTCAATGGATGCAAAAGTTGAAGCTTGTTTATGTGATGGAGCGTCTGACTGCCCAACTACAAATGAAAATGGATATTTTCCTGTCAAGATGGTCACGATTGACTATTTTATTTGAAGAATCTCAGTATGATGCCTGATTCCACATGCCTGTACTATTTGTCTTGATGAGTGTTTTATGAAGCCCAATCTCAACACTTTTTCGTGTTTGTAAATGCCTTTGTTTGGTTATTTTGAGGCAATAAAGTTAAAAAAAAAAAAATAATAAAATAAAACAAAAGACAAGTTAATTAAAATGATAAAAACATACAAAGCATACAAAAAATATATTTACCAGTTTTACTGCAGTTGTGTTAAAATGCCATAAAAGATCACATGTTAAAAGCCAAGGAATAAAAGTGTGTTTTTAAAGAGATTTAAAAACAGGAAGAGAGGAGTTCTGTCTGACACTCAATTGTTCCACAGCCTGGGAGCAACGACAGAAAACGCTCTGTCACCTCTGACCTTCAGCCTAGTTTTGGGCACTGTCAGCAGCAGCTGATCAGCTGATCTTAGAGATCGGGGAGGGCAGTAGGGCTGAAGCAGCTCAGACAGATATGATGGGGTAAGGTTGTTCAGACATTTAAAAACAAAAAGCAAAAGTTTAAAATGAATTCTGTAGTGAACAGGGAGCCAGTGAAGGGACGCCAGGATGGGAGTGATATGCTCACGCCTACGGGTCTGGGTTAAGAGGCGAGCAGCAGAGTTCTGCACGAGCTGCAGACGGAGAGAGACGTCTGGCTGATGCCTACATACAGTGCATTACAGTAGTCATAAATAAAGGTTGAATGAATTAAGGTTGTCTTGGGCGGCCGTGGTGTAGTGGTAATGGCAGTCGACCCCTGATCGGAAGGTTGGAGGTTCGAATCCCGCATCCGCCCACCATGTGTCGTTGTGTCCCTGGGCAAGACACTTAACCCCGAGTTGCTCCCGGTAGGTCTGGATGGCGCCTTGCAAGGCAGGCTACCACTACCGGTGTATGAATGTCTGAATGAATGGGTGGATGGCTGGTATTGTAAAGCGCTTTGGGGCTCCTCACAGGGGGCTGGAAAGCGCTATATAAATAAGCTCCATTTACCATTTACCATTTGTTCTGCTGCTATAGACTAAGACTACTAGAGGACAAACTGACCTCATTTCCTTAAATGAATTGTTAAAATTGAATAGTTTTCATTTGATACTATTTCTATCTTAACATGTGATTCTTGACCTGCCATTGTGTATCTGTTCCTACCAAACCCAGCTGGTTGAAGCAGATGACGCTTGTCCTGAGCCTGGTTCTGCTAAAGGTTTCTTCCTCATGAGGGAGTTTTTCTTTCCACTGTCGCCTTCATGCTTGTTCAAGATGAGAGTTCTGTAATGAAGTTAAACTCAAAGCAGTCTGCTCCTCAAATAAATAATGTTAAATTATTATTTTATATATGAATGTTTCTGTTCAGTGTCCTGACGTCTGTTGGGACTTGGAGATATAGAAATAAAATGAACTGAATTATTCGCTCAGTACGAGTCCCAGTAATTTTGGACTGATTAATGCATAAAATCGTATCCTTGTTTCTACAAACTCAGTTTGCTAGAGTTTAATTACACCAATAAAGCTACTACTAAATGCTAATAACCTCCCAGAACCTCAACTTGAACAAAACAACTTTTAGGGATCAGATTAGTTTTTAATGATGTGTAAAAGTCACAGAATTCGAAGGACGTACCAGTTTTTACATGAGTGGGATTTATATATTTTTTACTGTTTCAGCATGAGGTACATGGGATTCTGTAGCACAGCATGTTTTCCTGTTCAGTATTTTCTTACCTGTATAGGCAAGTTGTCAATCAAAGAAATGATCCCAAAGAAGACCAAAAGTAAGTTGGTGAAGATGAATGCTCTGATGGCATTGGTCAGTTTCTGGATTGTTCGGTCTCTCTTTGGGGTGCCTGGTTGGCTTATGAAGCCATTGTGAAATAATAGTTTTAGGTCAGGAGGAAGTGAGGATATAACAGGGTCAACATGAAACATTACAGGATCAAAATAAAGGCTGGAGTTTAAACACATTTGAGACAAAGAAAGAAGGACAAATTATAATAATTAAAGTCATGCCTATACACTAACCGACTGATGCTCTGTCTGATGACCAGCAGCAAATAGATGCACAAAACCTACATTATTAATGTTCTATTCAGATAAATCATTTCATACCTCTTGCTTGTTTGCATGTTTGGGTATCCCTCGTCAAACTCTTTCATCCTCCAGTCCATGATGTAGCCAATCAGAGGGCATGTCACCAGACAGAGAAGCTGCATGGCACCAAAGATAGACGAGTAGAAACCAACTGCAGAGGACAAGTGAAAAGTCAACACATGAGCCACAGATTGACTTGTTCCAGAGTTTAGACCATATCCTCACAGGTCTTTTCAAAATATGTTTTTCCTCATGAACATTCTAGAAATGTTTATCCATTCAAAAACACAGATAACAATCCAAATGATGCAGGAAATTTGTTGCGTGTAGGGGAAACTTTATAACACATATTTATTATAAATTATGGATTAATTTGTGAATTAATTCAGACCACACATTAAAAAATGAAAAAGTTATGGGTTAAGGTTATAATCATTAGTAGTAGTTATAATTTATTTTCTTTTGCGTCAGTCATTGCCCCATAATTATGTGAATGATTTTCCTTAAAAGACAACCACATACAGTATAAACATGGTCAGCTGAGAATGCTATGCTTAGATTAAAATTAATTTACAGAATATAATATTACAATAACTTAACTTTTTTGGATTTTTCTACCTGGATTATTGAGCATGCATCAGGAAATATTACAATAACTATCGCAAACAATGAACAATAAGTTTATTTTTGTAATTTTACCTAAAATGTTTTGCATTTATGATTAAAATTAGAAAAAAATATCTGAACATGGTCAGGGCATCTGGATAAAACTATTATTTAATAAATTGAGGCAAAATATGACAGCACTAATTTAAACTGTTCAAACTGCCAACACTTTTGCTCTTTCAGTTGATTTTATTGTTTTGATGTTTGTTTTCATGTGTTTTCAGCACTTTGACCAACCTTCTTGTTTATTGAAGTGCTTTTTAAATAAAGTAGTACTGTATTAAACAGACCCCTTATGGAAAATAAAATAAATGGAGTCAATGTTCCCTCACCCGGACATGGGTCACCAATGTCCGGGCCCGCCCACTTTGGAGCTGGGCCCGGAGGTGGGGCACGCTGGCGAGCACCTGGTGGCAGGGCTTTTACCCATGGAGCCCGGCCGGGCACAGCCCGAAGAGGAGACGTGGGTCCCCCTTCCCATGGGCTCACCACCTGTGGGAGGGGCCAAAGGGGTCGGGTGCAATGTGAGATGGGTGGTGGCCGAGGGCGGGGACCCTGGCGGTCTGATCCTCGGCTACAGAAGCTGGCCATTGGGACATGGAATGTCACCTCTCTGGTGGGGAAGGAGCCTGAGCTAGTGTGTGAGGTTGAGAGGTTCCGGCTAGAAATAGTCGGACTCACCTCAACGCATGGCTCTGGCTCTGGAACCAGTTTCCTTGAGAGGGGTTGGACACTCTTCCACTCTGGAGTTGCCCCTGGTGAGAGGCGCCGAGCAGGAGTGGGCATACTTGTTGCCCCCCATCTTGGTGCCTGTACGTTGGGGTTCACCCCGGTGAACGAGAGGGTAGCCTCCCTTCGCCTACGTGTGGGGGGACGGGCTCTGACTGTTGTTTGTGCCTATGCACCAAACGGCAGCTCAGACTACCCACCCTTTTTGGAGTCCTTGGAGGGGGTATTGGAGAGTGCGCCTCCTGGGGACTCCCTTGTTCTACTGGGGGACTTCAACGCTCACGTGGGCAATGACAGTGAGACCTGGAGGGGTGTGGTTGGGAGGAACGGCCCCCCTGATCTGAACCAGAGTGGTGTTCTGTTATTGGACTTCTGTGCTCGTCATGGATTGTCTATAACAAACACCATGTTTGATGATCGACTTTGTTGACATCTCATCTGATCTGCGGCCGCATAAATCACTTCTTGGTCTGCTGCCTTCATACATCTCCTCCTACATGTCTTTGCGTGAGTGCAGCTACAGCGTGCGCTCTCAGGACATGATTACCTGCAGTGTTCCGTCAGTGAGGACTGAACTTGGAAAAAGGACCTTCTCCTACTCTGCTCCTGCTTCATGGAATATCTTACAAAAAGATCTGAAGCTCTCGACCTTGACTTCTCTAAATGGTTTTAAGAATCTGTTGGAATCCTGGCAAAAACCAATGCAGACATGTTCCTGTCTTTGATTTTATACATCTACCTTATAATGTTTTGCTAGTTTTTTGATACTTTGTTAAAAAAAAAAAAACTATGTATTTCTCTCTTTTGTTTTTCTATTGTTTATTGTTTATTGTTTGTTTATTGTTTAATTGTTTCTACCATTGCTGTTCATCATTCTTTAGTTTTAGCAGGTCGCCTTTGTAAATGAGCCCACAAGGCTCAATAAGATTTACCTGACTAAATAAAGGTTGAATGAATAAATGTCTTGGACATTCAGGTGAAGAGAGGGGCGGAGCTGTCAACTGACCACTACCTGGTGGTGAGTTGGCTCCGATGGTGGGGGAGGATGCCGGTCAGACCTGGCAGACCCAAACGTATTGTGAGGGTCTGCTGGGAACGTCTGGCAGAGTCTCCCGTAAGACGGAGCTTTAACTCCCACCTCCGGGAGAGCTTTGAACACGTTCCGAGGGAGTCGGGGGACATTGAGTCAGAGTGGGCCATGTTCCGCGCCTCTATTGTCGAGGCAGCTTATCAGAGTTGTGGCCGCAAGGTTGTTGGTGCCTGTCGTGGTGGCAACCCTCGAACCCGGTGGTGGACACCGGCGGTGAGGGATGCTGTCAGGCTGACCCCCAATTTACACCACATGCGTTCCGGCTCCGTTCCGCTCCGGTCCGACCTCCGCAGCAAATACGCACCCATTATAATCAATGAGAGAGTTTACACTGGCTCCGCACGGCGGCGGCGAGCGGACGGCAGTCCGTCAAAATTAGATCCGATCCTATTTCTGCCGGACGCCGGAGCTGTGCCGGAGTCAACTTTTAAAGATTACGTCGCACCAACAGGAAAAGGAACGAGCACAACATCCGTATTTACAAAATAAAATCACCACGGGCGGACTAATCCTAGCTCTATACGGATTTATTTGTACAAAAATGCTGTCAAACTATCATTTATGACTACGTCTAC
Source organism: Garcialebias charrua (assembly GCA_038048925.1). Classification (NCBI taxonomy): domain Eukaryota; kingdom Metazoa; phylum Chordata; class Actinopteri; order Cyprinodontiformes; family Rivulidae; genus Garcialebias; species Garcialebias charrua. Next base: position 4,964 of record JBBPBX010070805.1, on the reverse strand, counting down.
AAACGCAATACAAGAAATAAAAAAATAAAAAAAGGTATTTTATTCTGAAATGTAATAAATCACGTCCTATCGCTCAAACCATGTCCTGTCGCTCATTTACGAGAGAAGATCAAGGCAGACTGAAAATATCTTAATGCAAAAAACAATCAAACAGCGAGGCAGTCTCTACTGTTGTTCTCCTTCTTCCACCGAATTAATTGTTTTGTTCTGACTTCATTATTTATCACTTGATTTATCGCGCAATCTAGCAATTCCCGCGCATGCGTCTCGGAGCGGCGCATCCAGGCGGAGCGGAGCGGAGGTAGTGACTTGAAATGCTCAGCTGCGACCTGCGGAGCGGGGCGGAGCCGGAACGCATGTATTGTAAATTTGGCGTGAAGAAGGAGTCCTATTGGGCCTTTTTGACCTGTGGGACCCCGGAAGCAGATGATGGGTACCGGCAGTCCAAACTGCATGCAGCTCGGGTGGTTGCTGAGGCAAAAACTCGGCGTGGGAGGAGTTCGGAGAGGCCATGGAGAATGACTTCCGTACGGCTTCGAGGCAATTCTGGTCCACCATCCGGCGTCTCAGGGGGGGAAAGCGGTACGCCACCAACACTATTTATAGTGGGGGTGGTGTGCTGCTGACCTCAACTCGGGATGTTGTGAATTGGTGGGCAGAATACTTCGAAGACCTCCTAAATTAATGCCTGGAGCACCCGACGTCTGGTCTGCGCTGTGACCTCGAGAAATCAGCTGTGTGCGAGCTTATTCGGGGGGTGAACAGATCAACCTTGGTTTTAGGACTCTGTTCGCTGTGGTCAACATCAGAATTCAGCTGTTTGAGAGCTTATCCAGAGGGTGAGCTGGTCACCCTTGGACTTAGGACTCGGGTCGCTGTGGTCAACATCTGAGGTCAGAGTTGGATCAGTGGGAAAAAAAAAAAAGTCCCGAATTGGATCATATGAACAGAATGGCCCTTACAGACTGAAGGCTGCTGAAATTACAAAGTGTGCCTGATGTAAAAATATTTGTAATTCTTATCTGGCTCCCTTGGAAACAGCCTTGGAAAAGGCTGGATATCTAATCTCTCCTGAGACGTGGCTACTGTGGAAAAAAGCTGTTCTTGTCTTGTCTGCTCCCCCCCCCCGGAGAACTTTTCTATGAGCGTTATCGGAGGCATCCGGAATGTTTCATGGACAGATCCTCCCTGCCTCAGTTTCAACCTGCAACATGTAACTGTCATAAATGTGCTTATGATATGGTTTTTACTGGGTCATGCGGTGTCTTGCAGACAAAATGTGATTCATTTTTTTTAATATCAACGCTGTAACCCCCATGGTTTCTTTCCCTGTTTTCCCACCTTTGACCTTCATCCTGAGACGGATGAGAGAGGCCGCGCTGAAGAACATGTCATGTGTTTTGATAAGGCAGCAGCTTTTCACACTCAAAACCCTCTCCTGGATGACTGTGAATACATAATCACGCTGTATCGATGAAAATTGGTGCAATGTTAATAAATGCTCTTGAATCTTGAATCTTGAATCTTGAATCCCACTGGCACGTCTTCCACTGAGGACGCGAAGCCTGGGGACTTTGGGTCGGGCTCTCCAATCTCTGGTGCTGAGGTCACCAAGGTGGTTAAAAAGCTCCTCGGTGGCAGGGCTCCGGGGGTGGATGAGATTCGCCCGGAATTCCTTAGGGCTCTGGATGTTGTGGGGTTGTGGTGGCTTACGCGACTCTGCAATATCACGTGGACATCGGGGGCAGTTCCCTTGGATTGGCAGACTGGGGTGGTGGTTCCCCTATTCAAAAAGGGGGATTGTAAGGGTGTGTTCCAACTATAGGGGGATCACGCTCTTAAGCCTCACTGGTATGGTCTATTCAGGGGTTCTGGAGAGGAGGGTCTGTCGGATAGTCGAACCTCGTGTAGTGAACCAGACAATGGTTTCTGATACACCTTCATCTCTTTGAACTGTCCCAGTGACACCTTTTCACTGATACTTTCAGTAAAAAGACATTAACACTATTTTATTACATTACTTTGAATCAAAACACAATAAGTCATAAGAGACTCTCTTATTCCTCTATTTTGTGTTAATGAATAACCTTGTGTTAAGTAAGCATTATTGAATTCAATGTTTGATAGTCAAAGACTGTTTAATTCAAACTGTTTAATTCAAGTTGGAAATCCAATGTTATTTCAAAATGATGGTCACTTCTTCATATGATGAATCAAACGTTGAAAGTGAATTAATATGTCAGACTGAACTCCTCAGTTTTGTTAAAAGTTAGAACACAGTTTTTTTAGTTTTTTTATTATTTTTTTTATAGATTTTATTTTGAGTTTTCAAAGTTAGGAACAAACATATATACAGACACACAAACAGAGCCCAGATGCACAAGCCAAAGTATGAAACATTGCAATTAGCACATGGTGTACACACACACTACACATATTCATGAACTTATACATAGACCCGTTAAAGGGCGGCTGGTGGGAGAGACCATGGAAAAGTTTAGTCAGTTCAATCTGGTCATCAAAAACTGATCCAGGAAGGGATTCCAATAGTGCAAGAAGGTGTCTGTAGCACCTATCCGAAGTCTCTCCATCTGTATCACTGACATCATGTCCGTAATCCACTGATGGAATGAAGGAGGAACTGAAGATTTCCAGTTTATTAAGATTAGTCTCTTAGCAACAATGAGTCCCAGTTCCAGTGGTTGTCGCATTACAGCGGGTATGGTCCCCGGCACCCGGGGGCATCCGAAGATTATAAGTCCTGGTTCAGGTTGCAAAAAAACACTATATGCCTTAGAGTACCAATCAAATATTTTTGACCATAAACCGGTTAAGGACGGACAGGACCAAAAGGCATGAGACAGTGTGCCCTCAGATATGTTACACCTGTCACATATTGGGGAAACAGAGGGGTATATCTTGTGTAATCTGACCTTTGAATAGTGTAATCGATATGTGATTTTAAACTGAATTAGCTGATGTCTGCTGTTTATTGAACAATAACTGATTTTAGAAAGGCATCTGTTCCACCATGATTCAGGGATTGTTATCCCTAGCTCGTTTCCCCAGGCCTCCCTTATTTTTGTGGTACGTACCACGTTGCAGTCACCAAACAGATGCATTATTTTTGTAATAAGATGGCGTGAATCAGGAGGGCTCATAAGGATCTCAAATATGCCATGCTCAAGTGGAAGAATGTCGTAGTTTTGGATATTTGTCTTAATATAATGCCTGGCCTGCAAATATCGGAAGAAGTGTGAATGGGACAGATTATATTTTTCTTTCAGTAGACTGAATGATGCAAATTCGTTATCAATATACATGTCCTTAATTAACACCAGCCCCTTTTCCTCCCAGTCATGATTAACTTTATCCTGCCAGGGGGGCAGGAAACTATGGTTAAAACATAATGGCGTCTGTACAGACGTCTTTGGTAATGCAAGGAAACTCCTGATTTGGTTCAGAATTCTTATTTCATGTTTTAACACAAAGCTCAGGCTTCGGTAGGTTTCAGGCTTTTCAAGGTAGGCAAACAATAGAGCTGGCAAGGAGGAGTTATTTGCCAGTTTAGATTCCATCTTGACCCACAGCGGAGCAGTAATTGCCGGGTTACCAGGCAGCTCATGCTGCCAGAATATTAGTGCTCTGATGTTGGCAGCCCAATAATAATGTTTAAATACAGGTAGTCCCAGCCCTCCCTTCCCCCTCGGCCCTTGCAAATGCACTCTAGAAATCCTAGCATTTTTCCCATTCCATATATAGGAATGAATGATTGAGTCTAGTTCTTTAAAGAAGGCTGCTGTAAGGTAGATAGGAAGGTTTTGACATAGGTATAGGAACCTAGGTAGGGAAATCATTTTAACCGAGTTGATGCGTCCGATCATTGACAAAGGCAAAGTTTTCCAGTATTCGATGTTTAGTTTTAATCCGGAAATAAACTTTGTAAAATTTAGTTTAAATATATGTTTTGGGTCTTTGGGCACAATAACGCCTAGATAGGTAAGATGGTTTTCAACTACTTTGAATGGGACATTTTGTAAAAATCCTAATGGGTATGTGTTGGAAAGAGGCATTAACTCGCTCTTTGACCAATTGATTGAGTATCCAGAGATCTTACTAAAAGATGTAATCAGGTCGAGGAGAAAGGGAACCGATTTCACTGTGTCATATAAATATAAGATCACATCGTCAGCGTACAAACTAATGGTTGTTTCAACGCCGGCGACATGAAGGCCTTCGATATGCGGGTGTGCCCTAATTGCCACAGCAAGTGGCTCCAAAGCAATAGCGAAAAGCGCTGGTGACAGTGGGCAGCCCTGCTGAACTGAGCGCTGCAAGTGAAATGGAGCTGATCGATCACTATTTGTCAGGATGGAGCACATAGGTTCTAGATAAATCAGTTTTACCCATGAGATGAAAGTCTCGCCGAAACCAAATCTGCGCAATGATTCGAACATATATGGCCATTCAACCTGGTCAAAGGCTTTATGTGCATCAAGGGCCAGAATAGAGGCATTAGTATTTTTATGGTCAAGATATATAGTATTAAGTAATCGTCTTACATTGAAAAAAGACATTCTGCCGGGGATAAACCCAGTCTGATCAGGATGGATGATAGATGCTAAACATTTATTCAGTCTAGTGGCCAAGATTTTAGTGATTATCTTACGGTCAACATTTTGCAGTGCAATCGGTCGAAAGTTAGCAGGATCAGTTTTATCCCTCTCCTTTTTAAGAAAAAGGGAAATGTTAGCCTCATATAGAGTTTTAGGCAGTTTTCCATCCTTCTTTGATGCAGACATCATTCTAAACAAGAGTGGTGCAAGAATGTCACAGAATTTCTTATAAAAATCCGACCCAAAACCATCAGGCCCGGCAACTTTGCCAGATGGAAGTGATTTTATAGCGTCTATAACCTCTCGAAGCGTCAGGTCAGACTCAAGGTGGTCTCTGTCAGATTTATT
>JBBPBX010070804.1:0-18493 GCA_038048925.1 Garcialebias charrua | reverse complement strand
ATTTGATGAGGTATTATTTTTTTTGCTGTTTCTAGCTTTAAATAATTTGACAGCAAAAAGTATGTATGACGAATATTTGTTTTCCTCACCGCGGATGATTCGGAAACCGCTTCGCACAAATTTAGGGTGTCAGGTTACAACAGCCTTTACGGCTAGGCCTATCTTGTGCGCATGCACGGCTGCTTTATCTCCAAGTTGAGCTTGTGTGTTTGAGTAAGTTGCCGCGAGACCGTGAGAACAATGGGTAAATGCAAGTTTTCGGACTCCTGGTTGGAGATGCCTGATTTTCAAGAATGGCTGAGGCCTGTCGCCGAGAATAACCGTGTTTATTTCTTATTCGCCATTGTTCAACCAAGTTACTTTAAAATAGCTACGAGTCTTGTTGTAACCTAAGCTATATTTTCTTAAACCTAGTCGTGGTTCAGTTTCTTCTTTTGAACTTTTTTCTTTCCACTGTATCTCAGTTCTGTTGTAGGTTTGAGATTCACAGATTTAATTGAAAACAACAGCAGTTTTGTAAATCAAAGATTTGTTGCTTAATAAAACAAAGTGACGATAAGGTCTTGAATTTATTTTGGAAGGTCTTTAAAAAGTCTTGAAAAGGTATTGAAATTAACTTCATTATTCCTGCATATACCCTGCAAACATTGTTTTGAACACGTTCAGAATCACTTACAAAGTATAATTCTGAAACAAGCTGCCATGATCCATCCATCCATCCATTTTCTTCCGCTTATCCGGGGTTGCGTCGCGGGGGTAGCAGCCTAAGTAGGGAGGCCCAGACTTCCCTCTCCCCAGCCACTTGGAGCAGCTCCTCTGGGGGAATCCCAAGGCGTTCCCAGGCCAGCCGAGAAACATAGTCCCTCCAGCGTGTCCTGGGTCTTCCTCTGGGTCTCCTCCCGGTGGGACATGCCCGGAACACCTCACCAGGGAGGCGTCCAGGAGGCATCCTAACCAGATGCCCGAGCCACCTCAACTGGCTCCTCTCGATGTGGAGAAGCAGCGGCTCTACTCCGAGTCCCTCCCGGATGACTGAGCTTCTCACCCTATCTCTAAGGGAGAGTCCAGCCACCCTGCGGAGAAAACTCATTTCAGCCGCTTGTATCCGAGATCTTGTTCTTTCGGTCATAACCCAAAGCTCATGACCATAGATGAGGGTGGGAACGTAGATCGATCGGTAAATTGAGAGCTTTGCCTTTTGACTCAGCTCTCTCTTCACCACGACAGACCGGTACAGCGCCCGCTTCACTGCGGATGCTGCACCTATCCGCCTATCGATCTCACGCTCCAGTTTTCCCTCATTCGTGAACAAGACCCGAGATACTTAAACTCCTCCACTTGGGGCAGGACCTCCTCCCCGACCCGGAGAGGGCATGCTACCCTTTTCCGGCTCAAGACCATGGCCTCGGATTTGGAGGAACTGATCCTCATCCCGGCCGCATCACACTCGGCTGCAAACCGCTCCAGCGAAAGCTGTAGATCACGATCTGATGAAGCCAATAGGACCATATCATCTGCAAAAAACAGAGAAGCGATTCTAAGGCCACCAAAACGGATCCTCTCAACACCTTGGCTGCGCCTAGAAATTCTGTCCATAAAAGTTATGAACAGAATCGGTGACAAAGGGCAACCTTGGCGGAGTCCAACTCTCACTGGAAATGAGCCTGACTTACTGCCGGCAATGCGGACCAAGCTCTGACACCGGTCGTACAGGGACCTAACAGCCCATATCAATGGGCCTGGTACCCCATACTCCCGGAGTACCCCCCACAGAACCCCCCGAGGGACGCGGTCGAATGCCTTTTCCAAGTCCACAAAGCACATGTAAACTGGTTGGGCAAACTCCCACGCGCCCTCCAGGACCCTGCTGAGGGTGTAGAGCTGGTCCAGTGTTCCACGACCAGCACGAAAACCACACTGCTCCTCCTGAATCCGAGGTTCGACTATCCGACGGACCCTCCTCTCCAGAACCCCTGAATAGACCTTACCAGGGAGGCTTAAGAGTGTGATCCCCCTATAGTTGGAACACACCCTACGGTCCCCCTTTTTGAATAGGGGAACCACCACCCCAGTCTGCCAATCCAAGGGAACTGCCCCCGATGTCCACGCGATATTGCAGAGTCGCGTAAGCCAACACAACCCCACAACATCCAGAGCCCTAAGGAACTCAGGGCGAATCTCATCCACCCCCGGAGCCCTGCCACCGCAGAGCTTTTTAACCACCTCGGTGACCTCAGCACCAGAGATTGGAGAGCCCGACCCAAAGTCCCCAGGCTCCGCTTCCTCAGTGGAAGACGTGCCAGTAGGATTGAGGAGGTCTTCGAAGTATTCCGCCCACCGACTCACAACATCCCGAGTTGAGGTCAACAGCACGCCATCCCCACCATAAATGGTGTTGGTCGCGTACCGCTTTCCCCCCCTGAGACGCCGGATGGTGGACCAGAATCGCCTCGAAGCCGTACGGAAGTCATTCTCCATGGCCTCTCCGAACTCCTCCCACGCCCGAGTTTTTGCCTCAGCAACCACCCGAGCCGCATGCCGCTTGGACTGTCGGTACCTATCTGCTGCTTCCGGGGTCCCACAGGCCAAAAAGGCCCAATAGGACTCCTTCTTCAGCCTGACAGCATCCCTCACCGCCGGTGTCCACCACCGGGTTCGAGGGTTGCCACCACGACAGGCACCAACAACCTTGCGGCCACAACTCTGATAAGCTACCTCGACAATAGAGGCGCGGAACATGGCCCACTCGGACTCAATGTCCCCCGCCTCCCTCGGAACGTGTTCAAAGCTCTCCCGGAGGTGGGAGTTAAAGCTCCGTCTTACGGGAGACTCTGCCAGACGTTCCCAGCAGACCCTCACAATACGTTTGGGTCTGCCAGGTCTGACCGGCATCCTCCCCCACCATCGGAGCCAACTCACCACCAGGTAGTGGTCAGTGGACAGCTCTGCCCCTCTCTTCACCCGAGTGTCCAGGACATGCGGCCGCAGATCAGATGAGACGACAACAAAGTTGATCATCGAACTGCGACCTAGGGTGTCCTGGAGCAGAAGTGCCATGTTGCCATGATATGTAGTTTAATTTTACATTATGTATGTATTTGTGCTCTTATGTTTGTCTGGTTTGTATTTTGTCGGACATCAGAATGACTGAACATTTCTGGTTTGGTTTTAATTGAAATTTGATACATCATTCCATCTAAAGGGCGAGATACACTCGAGCGTCCTCACGATACGCCTATACGCAGCGTACGTACGCTGTGGCAAAAGCGTAGCCCCGCGTAGCCCCTCAGGGCATGTACGCGCAAAAGTATTTTTTTACTACGCATACGCGATGCGCATACGCGATGCGCGGTGTCTGACCTAAACTTCCCCGGCGCCGGACTGTTTTGTATGTTACACAAATGAAATAAATTCCCCTTCTTTATCGCTGATCGGGCCTTTTCTTTTGTTTTTTTGCCTAAAGTCAAGTAACCGCTTCTTCCTCCGTTCACTCGATGAATGAAATGAATGAATTCAGGTCCTACCTGGGTGCGCAATGTTTTAAATATTCCCTGGTGGGCTGTGTGCTGCAGGAAAAGCACTCCCTGTTATTATTTTTATTTCTGAGAGAACTTTTTATAACATATATAGTAGAAAGACCGTATCAGAACACCGCAGAAGTCTGAGCGAGCTGCTCATGATGCATTCTCGAGGTTTCACTTTGAGCTGACTGAAATCTGTCAATCATTTCAGTAGGCGTGACAGCAAGTGACCAATCAACGAGCTCAGTTGAGTCCCCTCCATGCTCAGCTGCTCATATTACAACAAGGAGAACGTGAGCGTTTGAAAGCTGATAGTTTCTGAACGTATAGAAGCGAAAACATACGCACAAAATATGCGCGTATACGCGCGTATACGGAGGACGCTTCAGTGTATCTCGGGCTTAAGAGCTCATGATTGTATTTAAACTGGCTAATAGCTGTTTAAAGTCATTATTATATAATTTATTCATAAACCAAAGCCCTCTGTACTGTACTGATATCAGTTGTTTTCAGTTACTCTTTAAGCCAATAAATTGATCTAGTTATAATAAATCTGCTAGTTTTTTGGAAGGATCTGGATCTATATTTGATGTTCTTTCTTTAATCTATGCGAATACAACTTCTGATTTTGGTATACCTGTAGATGTTATTATATTCAATGAAGTATTCCTTTCTACAGCTTGGTCACCATGTTTTGTATTTACTGTGTTGTTTTAGTCTTGTAATGTTTGATCACTAAATTGGCATTACGTAGTTTTTGTATCTAGTCAGCAAGTCAAACACTATCTGAGGAGCAGACTGCTTTAAAATATAACTCCATTGCTGAACTATCCTCTTAAGCAAACACGAAGGCAACAGTGGAAAGGAAAAACTCCCTCATGAGGAAGAAACCTTTAGCAGAACCAGGCTCAGGACAAGCGGCCATCTGCTTCAACCAGCTGGGTTTGTGAGGAACAGGAAGGAGGAACAGATAAACAATGGCAGGTCAAGAATCACATGTTAAGATATAAGTCAGAGTCAGAGAGTCTTTATTGTCATTTGCACCTCATGTGGTACATGTGATGAAAACGAGATTATGTACACAGGGTCCCAGTTACATCCAACAACAAATGCAAGAGAAAAACAGTACAGTAATAACATCTAGGATTAACTAAGAAAAACATCAACTAGTAATACACTAAGCCCTAATGTAGTAGAAAAACATCATTATAAACAGCAGCATGAACACGAGTCTGTATGAGCAGATGGTCACAGATGAACACAACGACAAGAAAACAGATCAGCATCAAATGAAAACTATTCAATTTTAACAATTTATTTTATAAAATTAGGTCAATTTGTCCTCTAGTAGTCTAACTCCAAAATTACACTACATACGGTCCGCTCCGCTCCGCAGGTCGCAGCTGAGCGTCTCAAACTCCAATTTCCACTACCTCCGCTCAGCTCAGGTCCGCCTGCATGCGCCGCTCCTAGACGCATGCGCGGGATTTGCGGGATCGCGCGATAAATCAAGTGATAAATAAGTAAGTCAGAACAAAACAATTCATTCGGTGGAAGAAGGAGAACAACAGTAGAGACTGCTGCCTTGATCTTCTCTCGTAAATGAGCGACAGGACATGGTTTGAGCAACAGGAAGTGATGTATTACATTTCAGAATAAAATACTTTATTTATTTATTTATTTATTGTATTGCGTTTGTAGGCGTAGTCATAAATGATAGTTTGAAAGCATTTTTGTACAAATAAATCCGTATAGAGCTAGGATTAAGTCCGCCCGTGGTGATTTTATTTTGTAAATACGGAAGTTGTGCTCGTTCCTTTTCCTGTTGGTGCGATGTAATCTTCAAAAGTTGACTCCGCACAGCTCCGGCGTCCGGCAGAAATAGAAAAATTTCTAATTTTGACGGACTGCCGTCCGCTCTCCGCAGCTCGCCGCCGCCGTGCGGAGCCAGTGTAAATTCTGTCATTGATTATAATGGGTGCGTATTTGCTGCGGAGGTCGGACCGGAGCGGGGCGGAGCCGTAACGTGTGTGGTGTAATTTTGGCGTAAGCCTATGTAGCATAACAAGCTAACCCTAACTATAGGATTTATCAAAAAGGAAAGTCTTAAGCCCATTCTTAAAACTGGACAATGTGTCAGCCTAAAGCCCCCGGTAGAGCTGCGCGTACAAGCAGTACGCCTTTGTACGACGTACGTACGCAGAGGCACAAGCGTAGCCCCTCGTAGCCCCGCAGGGCACGAACGCGCAAAGCTCAATTTTTACGACCGCGTACGCGATGCGCGTTGTCTCACCATAAATTGGCCAGGGCCGGACTGTTTTGTATGTTACACAAATGAATTATGCCTCTTTTCCACCGCTCGGCTCGGCTCGGGTTGGATCGGCTCAGGTCGGCTCAGTTCGGGTCGGGTCACATCTATGTTCTGTTTCCACAGCTTTTTTGTACCCCTTCTGTGGGCGGGGTCCAGAATCCTACTCGTCTTACCACATGGTGGCAGTAGTGTTCCTCAAGCTATTTACTACAGTACTAGCCACCACTAGAAGAAGAACACAATAAAGACTTTGTATCACATATTATCAATTCTATCAAAAACCACATAGCTGATATTTTTCAAAAAAATCTAGTGTGATCACAACATGTTCATATACGAAATGTATCCTGTTGGAGTTATTTGAAATAAAATTCAATGTTTTATAGACATAAATGTGTCAACCTACGTCCATTATTTTCTCCCTTCTACTTTGTATCACATATTATCAATTCTATCAAAAACCACATAGCTGATATTTTTCAAAAAAATCTAGTGTGATCACAACATGTTCATATACGAAATGTATCCTGTTGGAGTTATTTGAAATAAAATTCAATGTTTTATAGACATAAATGTGTCAACCTACGTCCATTATTTTCTCCCTTCTACTTTGTATCACATATTATCAATTCTATCAAAAACCACATAGCTGATATTTTTCAAAAAAATCTAGTGTGATCACAACATGTTCATATACGAAATGTATCCTGTTGGAGTTATTTGAAATAAAATTCAATGTTTTATAGACATAAATGTGTCAACCTACGTCCATTATTTTCTCCCTTCTACTTTGTATCACATATTATCAATTCTATCAAAAACCACATAGCTGATATTTTTCAAAAAAATCTAGTGTGATCACAACATGTTCATATACGAAATGTATCCTGTTGGAGTTATTTGAAATAAAATTCAATGTTTTATAGACATAAATGTGTCAACCTACGTCCATTATTTTCTCCCTTCTACTTTGTATCACATATTATCAATTCTATCAAAAACCACATAGCTGATATTTTTCAAAAAAATCTAGTGTGATCACAACATGTTCATATACGAAATGTATCCTGTTGGAGTTATTTGAAATAAAATTCAATGTTTTATAGACATAAATGTGTCAACCTACGTCCATTATTTTCTCCCTTCTACTTTGTATCACATATTATCAATTCTATCAAAAACCACATAGCTGATATTTTTCAAAAAAATCTAGTGTGATCACAACATGTTCATATACGAAATGTATCCTGTTGGAGTTATTTGAAATAAAATTCGAATTTTTATAATTTATTTTCGTTGTGCAAACACAGGTTTTGGAAAAAGTCAAAGCGAAACTACTTTAAATGCAGCACATTTGACCATACGTGACAATATTAAAGCGTGGTTAAGCTCAGGAGCCCTCGTACTATTAAAGTCAGCTATGAAATATATTTTATATCTGTTCATTGAGCTACATTTAAAGACATAAAGCCGCCCGCGCGCCGCGTGTTGCTCGTGGCGAAACTACTTTTTAAAATCGTGCAGTTTTGAGCAGTACGTGATTTTATTAAGGACACGTTCAGCTGAAGACCCATCTTTGCTATAAATTTAAAAAATAATAATTGTTTTTACCGTGTTTATCATGTAAAAGTCCTGCAGTGATCGCGTCCCTCGCTTCCGTGAAAACAGCTCTCGTCTCCTCCTTCCTACTTCCGGAGCGGGTGAGCTCGCTTCAGTACCCCTCTGAAACCAGCCCGAAAATCTCAGGAAATCTCGCGCGGCTCCGCTCGGAATATCCGGTGGGAAAGGATGAAAGGGGGTCTCTGCGACGCACATATGACGTAACATCCGACCCGAGCCGACCGGTGGAAAAGGGGCATTAAATTCCCCTTCTTCATCGCTGATCAGGACTTTTGTTTTGTTTTTTTGCCAAAAGTCAAGTAAAAGCTTCATCCTCCGTTCACTCCATGACTGAAATGAATGAATTCATGTCCTACCTGGCTGCGCGAGGTTTTAAATATTTCCTGGTGGGCTGTGGGCTGCAGGAAAAGCGCTCCCTGTTTTTATTTTTTAGCAGTTTTTATTAACATATAAAGTGATAGAAAGACCGCAGCGGCAACAGCCGAGCGACCGCAGCTGCCAGCTGCTTGTGTCCCACTCGAGCTGTCAATCATTTCAGTAGGCGTGTCAGCAAGTGACCAATCAGCGACCTCAGTTTGTCCCCTCTGCACGCAGCTGCTCAAATTACAACAAGGATTTGGAGCGAAAACGCGAGCAGCATTTAACGTGAGAACGAAAAGCAGAGCTGTGCCAGCGAACGCGTGCGCACAGAATGCGCGCAGAGAGTGGCGTACAGGCAGGACGCTGAGCTTTACCGGAGCCTTTACAAACAGAATCTGGAAGTTGGTTCCACGAGAGAGGAGCCTGATAACTGAAATATCTTCCTCCCATTCTACATTGGAAACTCTAGGGACCGCAGTTAAGCCTGGAGTCTGAGAGCGAAGTGCTCTGTTAAGAAAATATAGAACAATAAGATCTCTAATATAAGATGGAGCTAGGGTGTTGATAGCTTTGTAGGTTAGAAGTAAACCAACTCTCACTTTTATTAGTGAGGAACAGAATAGCAGAGCTTGGATTTAAGTTTTAGTTGGATGTTAAAATCACATCAAGCTCAGATTTGTTGATAATTTGTAAACCTTTATAATCCACAGTCACAAATGGGTGTGGGTTATTTTAAATACTTTACCTGACAAGTATTATTCTCCTCACTTATTCTTAATTTGCTCTATTTACTTTAGTCATCTTAAATTACTCACCAACTCTTACTTTTATTTTGTTGAATGCCTCTACTTGTTCCTCTGTGTCACTACCTCATTTTCACTCATTTTTTTAAAAACAAATTTGTGAAACCTTTGACACGTTTGCCTGAGTGTGCGTTTGCAAGGCAGAGTATTTAAGTCCGCCATTTCTTCCTGTTGTAAGAAAAAAAAAACGGGGAGATCATCGCTCTCAATGAAAAGGAAATTATTCTGCACTTCCCTCCATCCATTTTTTTCTATCTTAATTTATTGCTTTCATTCACTTGCGTTCCCTAGTCTCTTCACACAGAGGGCCTGGAAACAGTGATGTGTATCTTTCTAATCATACACTCTTCATTGGTGTTCTCTCTCTTTTTTTTTTTTTTTGCACCAGTCATTTTGTTGGTTTTGTTGGTTATTCTTCCTAGTATCTATTTTTCCCTTTTCATGTCTGTCACCCTCCTGTCTTGTTCATCATATAATCTTTATTCCCATCTCTGCCATTAAAAGTTCTGTAGCCTTACAGATAAGCATGCCAAGCTCTTCTATTTTCTCCATCCACTCTTATGCTGCACGCAACAGTGCTGCGGCATTATTTACCACATAGAAATTTTGAGTTTGTATTGATGGACACAGCAGTTTTTAACACATGTAAACCTATAAGGATGTAGAAAAGGACATTTTCTACATTTTGATGATGATCTTCTGTGCTGGGCCATCCTTTTGGCCAGTGGCTGTTTAGTTTCCCCGATGTAAGACTGATCACAGCCCTCCTGACACTGAACAGCATACACAATATTGCTCTGTTTGTGCCGGGGGACTGGATCTTTGGGATGAACCAGTCTTTGCCGTAATGTATTTTGGGGTTTAAAAGCCACTGGGACGTTGTGTTTAGAGAATAAACGTCTCAATGTCTCTGAAACTCCCGCAACATACGGAATGACCACTGGTCTGGGTCTGGGTTCCTTCTTTTCACCTGATGGCTGGCTAGTGATGTGGCATGTGATGTGAATGACAATAAAGAACCTTGAACCTTGAGCCTTGAACTCACCAATCATTGAATTTGATTGAACTTGAAATTGAACTAAACAATCAGCATTGACCAGGCAAAAATAAATACTGTAAATACTAAATGTTTGGGAAACTAAAATGTAAGTTCAATTTGACTTGTGGTAGGGAATAAAATTTTGAAAATTCAAATATTTTGATTAAAAAAGATTCAAATACTTTATTTTCTTTGGCACATGGTGGGAATGCACCAAAAACTTTCCCAACTACAGTGGTGGGGCTCTTGTCAGGTTTTATTATTATTTTTTTCTTCAATACAGCACCTTCAAAAAACAAAAACAAAACAAAACAACTGATCTCACATTATTTTTGCCATTGTCACAATTTTATTTGGTAAAGTTGACAAAGTGGAAACCTCAGCCACATCTGGCCCACAACAAAACAAGTGTATGAAAAATTCCCCGTAAATTAAAAAAGGTATTTTTGCTTACTGGCTGTGGTAACTTGTTGGTCAGTCCCACGTTGCTGTAATCCCAAGGTCATGGGTTCAAGCCTGGGTTGCATCAAAAAAAGGTTTCTAACATAAAACAATAGCCAAATCTTTTGTGCGAGTTTGCTCATTATATGTCCCCTGCAGGAGGAAGCAACAGAAAGAAAAAAAGTCTTAAAATGTACATTTGCTATTAACATCAACATCTAATATAAGATTTTTTTGTATCTGATTCAGACAAACAAAAAATGTATTTTATAATTTTTCTATTTCATTATTTTAATAACATTAAGATCAAAGCTGGGCACCGCTAATTAAAAACTTAGTTCCACAATTTCTAAAACACTTATTAATTTTTTTAGGTCCACAATTTCAAAAGCACAAATGTCTTATGAAAATTAGGGGAAGCTAATCTAATCCGCTATTTATATATTTCTATATATATATATATATATATATATATATATATATATATATATATATATATATATATATATATATATATATATATATATATATATATATATATATATATATATATATATATATATTTATATATAGCCGGCAGCGTTATCAATATTTGCACTACACTGCCAACTGAAAAGTAACAAAAATGATCCTAAAAGGATGAAATTACAAAAATCAAAGGATTTATTTAATACTTTACGTACATATATTCTATTCGGCCACGAAATTAACAAAAAATAGAATGATCTTTTAATCCCTAAAACCACGTTTAAATCTCAAATACACGGGTGTGTCGCCACCGCATTTATACATAAAGTAACCGACTCGCCGTCGAATGGTCGACACAAAACACACAATAAACTCCTCCGGCCACGTTAATTTGGCTTGAAACAGCGGGGTTCTCTACGGATTTCATTAGTAACCCAGCACTACCGGTGTAACAGGCAGACACAGTTAGCGTCTATAGGTAGTCAACAGATTTAATGAAAAGTAACTAAAATACATAAAAATAACGACTCACCGTCAAATGGTCGACACAAAACCCTCAATAAAATCATCCGGCCACGTTAATTTGGCTTGAAACAGCGGGGTTCTCTACGGATTTATCCAAGTACCCAGCACAAACAGTAGTCACAGTTCACCCGAGTTCACCTCTGAGTGACCCGGAAGTTGTCAAGATGGAATAGTCCATTTTTAGTAGGGGGATAAAGAAATCGACCGTTTTTTTATTGCGTATTTAATGATCGTTTTCATCGTAACTATAATTATTTTTATGTTAAATGTACATTAACAAGCATGAGCAATGTTAGTGATGTAGGTGACTGCACGGGGCGAGGCGGGGCCGGGGCCACTGCTGAAATGGGACCCCCAGGCATTTACCTACATGGTAGAGCCGAGTCTGTTCTCAGCTCTGCCCCCCTCCCCCTCACACCCTTTCCTCCTCTGCTGTTTACGGTGGGGAAAAAGGTAAAACAAGCAGCATAAGAGCTTGTAAATAAGTTTATTGGTTTTTACTGATAGATAATTAGTTATTAGCGGTACTGCATTTTAAATAAAAATAGCACAAATCCGCTTATGAATTATAAAAGTTAGTCAATTCACAAAAACGCTGACAAAAAGTTTAGGTCCACTGTAAGCGGAATAGCGCTTTAGCGCTCTCTAGCGGTCTGTGCCCACCACTGATTAAGATGTTTATTTGACAATTAAGTATGTGTTTATTTACATTTTCCTCATTGTACTTTGAGAATAAGAGTCTCAGCCAATTACCAAATGCTTGAGAAAGATACAAAATGCAACTTTCTATTTTTTTTAAAGTTGGTATTCATGGCCCCTGACCAAAACTTTGTAATTGGTGGTGATGATAGCAATGCATTTTAGTTTAATGTGATGGATTAATCAGCAACAGCACACCAGATGTGCCTCGTCATCAAACCAATCAAATAAAGACAACGCAACAGCTGACCTCTTGTAGCTGGATGCACATGTTGCTGAGTGATGTGTCATACTGTGAAGATTGTAGACGATCTGTTTTACCAGAGTTTTACTCAATTACCCATATATTTTATACATTGTTATGCAAATTGTCTAATAACACGTAGCTGCCTGATTTTAATATGCTCACAGTTGGCATTCTCATGGCATTCTCCATCTTTTTATATTGTATTTGTTTAATTTTTAGAGTAGCTGCTAATATATGCAAGTCTTTGCTATTTGTAGTCAATTCTTCCCGCTGCTCATTATCAACAGACTAAATGCAGACGAGCGCCTCTTAATTAAATTAATACAAGAGCTATACATGTGTGTCTCAAGCTTTTATTACATCAGACCCTTTTTTTTTTTGGGCCCCACAAATGACTTGGGACAAATTCCTCACTTTGTCCTTTGTGTCTTTCAACCCACGTTGTCCACCTCCCTTGTTTTTTTTATGTCTGGCACAGAGAAAATTGATGGCGTGTATCTGCATTGTTTACTGTAGCTCTCTGACAGGCGCATTGTTCCCACATCTCAGAGTTGTTTTTTTTAGAACTGCTCGATTTGCTTTCAAAACTTCAGTGAGATGGTGAACCTTGATTAATGGAGCAGATCATGCTAAGCAGAGACTGGAATACAGTAATGTGATTCACTAAAGACCAGGTTGTTCTGGTTGTTATTGTATCCTTGTTGGGGGATAAAAGTATGCGATGTAAAAGCTTTAGCTAATAACAGAATCATTCAGTGTCAGCTGCCTGTCGCATTAATGACACAAAAATGGACAGCGCTTTTATTCCTATGTTAATGGCAGACTGAATTACAAAAGCTATCATCACACCTCTTCTTGAATCTGTAAAATTCTAGTATTGAATTAAATGGTGCCTTCTCCCTTCATTACTAAATAATATTTAAATATAGATCTTCATTCCATAACTGTAGAGTATGACGTACAGAATATCAGAAACTATATGGGGCTTTTTTTTTTTGTCTGCGCAAAATGTCCTTGAGATTTGCTGAGGGCCAACGACATGATTAATTTTATTTTGTTGCGACTCGACAGCCGAGAGCTGCCCTGTACTTAAACTGCCACTGAACTTATAGTGGCTGCTACTGCTGCCAAAGTAGCTGAAAGGAAATTTTAATTATGAGTGGATCATTAAAGAACTGTGAAAAAAAAAATATATATATTATTTATTCATACTGCTTTTAGGGCTCTTACAAAAAAACTGTGAAAAAAAAAATATATATATTATTTATTCATACTGCTTTTAGGGCTCTTACATAAAATCTAAACTTAAAACATGCAGCAAAACAAAAACATTTAAACTGCTAGGATATAGCTCTAATATCAAGTATTTGTGTTCATTTATTTTGCATGTTCAAGCTCAAACGAAAACCAGTCAGTATCTGGTGTGACCACCAATTTGCCTCACACAGTGCAACACATCTCCATCACATAGAGTTGATCAGGTTTCTGATTGTGGTCTGAGGAATGTTGGTCCACTCCTCTTAAATGATTGTGTGAAGTGAACTGGAACTCGCTGTTGTATACACCGATCCAGAAAATCCCAAACATGCTCAGTGGGTGACGTGTCCAGTGAGTATGCTGCAAGAAGTAGGATGTTTTCAGCTTCTAGGAATTGGGTACAGATCCTTGCAACATGGGGCCGTGGATTAACATGCTGCAACATGAGGTGATGGTCATGGATGAATGGATGAATGGGACTCAAGAGCTTGACACGGTATCTCTGCACATTCAATGTGCCATCAATAAAATGCACCAGCATTCGTTGTCCATACCATATGTCTGCTCATTCCATACCATAACTCCACTGCCCCCACTGGCCAATCGATTCACAACGCTGACATCGACAAACTGCTCACCCACATGACGCCATTCATTCAGTCTGCTACCTTCCCTGTACAGTGAAAACCAGGATTCATCCCATGAAGAGAGCACCTCTTCAACGTGCCATACTCCATGGAATGTGAGTACTTGCCCACTCAAAGGCAGTTACGTTGATGAACTGCAGTCAGCTGAAGACTGATGAGGAAGACGAGCATGCAGATGAGCTTCCTTGAGACGTTTTCTGACAGTTTGTGCAGAAATTCTTTGGTGGTGCAATCTGATTGTTGCAGCAGCTGTCTGGGTGTCTGGCCTCAGACAATTTTGGAGATGAAGATGCTGGATGTGTAGGTCCTGGGCTGGTGTGCTTACACGTGGTCTGTGGTTGTGAGGCCGGATGGAAATACTGTCAAATTCTCAGAAATGACTTTGTAATGCTAACGGTAGAGAAATGAACATTCAATTCACGAGCAACAGCTCTGGTGGACATTCCTTCAGTCTGCATGCGAATTGCATGCTCCCTCAAAACTTGCAACATCTGTGGCATTGTGCTGTGTAATAAAACTGCACATTTTAGAATGGCCTTTTATTGTGGTCAACCTAAGGCACACCTGTGCAATAATCATGCAGTCTAATCAATCAGCATCTGTGAACAATATTTGAGAGAAAATGACATTGTGTACATCTCTGCTCGGTGTACCTGACGCCACCTGCAGGTGGATCACTGACTTCCTGACAGACCGGAGTCAGCGCGTGCGGCTGGGGAAAGCTGTCTCGGACACTCAGACCATAAGCACAGGTTCACCACAAGGATGTGTTCTTTCCCCTCTGCTCTTCTCCCTGTACACCAACTGCTGCACCTCCAGCCATGACTCCGTAAAACTTATTAAGTTTGCGGACGACACCACCCTCATCGGGCTCATCTCGGATGATGATGAGTCTGCGTACAGGAGAGAGGTGGGCCGGCTGGTGACCTGGTGCAGCAACAACAACCTGGAGCTCAACGCCCAGAAGACAGTGGAGATGATTGTGGACTTCAGGAAAGACAGAGCCCCTCTGCCCCCCATCACCTTTAACAACACCCCCATCATCATTGGGGACTGCTACCGGTTCCTCGGCACCACCATCACCCAGGACCTCAAGTGGGAGCCAACCATCAGCTCCCTCATCAAAAAGGCTCAGCAGAGGATGTACTTCCTGCGACAGCTGAGGAAGGCCAAGCTGCCGGCCAAGCTGATGGTGCAGTTCTACACGGCCATCATCGAGTCCATTCTCAGCGCGTCCATCACAGTGTGGTACGCCGGGGCCACTGTCAGGGACAGACACAGACTGCAGCGCATTGTGCGCTCTGCTGAGAAGGTAATCGGCTGTAGTCTCCCATCTCTCCATGACCTGTACGTCTCCAGGACTGTGAGGCGAGCAGGTCGGATCACAGCTGACCCTTCTCACCCTGCATACGGTCTGTTCGAACCACTCCCCTCAGGCAGGAGGCTTCGGTCAATTGGGACCAGAACCTCCCGCCATAAAAACAGTTTCTTCCCCTCTGCTGTCAGACTTTTGAACACTCATAACCATGCTACCTCATAACTTGCCTTGGTCGCTGTATTTTGTATTTGTTCTTTGTATTTTGATTGGGAATCACTGTATCACTGTATTTTGATTGCACCACTCTAATTGCGCTGTTTCTTAGTAGTTTTTGTTCACTGAATATTGTATTGATTGTATTGATGTTTTATGGTTTATGTTTTTTGTGTCTTATGTTTTTATATTTTATGCACCGTTATGCCGAAGCAAATTCCTAGTCTGTGAATCCTGTTCATTGACAATGGCGATAATAAACTGAATCTGAATAGAAAAAGTATTTGAGTTTGTCTCAGGAAAAATGGAAGCAAATACAAAAAAGTTGCGTTTATATTTTTGTTCGGTGTATTTCGGTGAATTCCATGCCTGCTTGTTAATGTTTTTTGCTAATGGTGGAGCCCTCCTGATTCTTCTTCTGAGGAGCACATTGTGACTCAAAATGTGATTACCGTATGTAAGTTCAGCTTCAATAGTTTTTGCCTTTTTTTTTTGGTCCATATGCACTTTCCATCTGAACAACCTGGGGATGCATTTATTTGTTGTCTGGGAGTTGACTACAGTTCTATGAACATTATGTTTTTTATTAATATTGGCATCTGTAGTGACAGGAACATGAAGCTGCTTGAGATGCCCGTTGCAGCCTTTACCTTTAACATACCCAGTACGTAGATATCTACTGTACTGTAATCTTTTTGCTGAGCCCCCCTGACATTTCTTACCTTTGCTTTCTCTGCTACATGTTAACTGTGGCACACACAATGATACCAAACTACCCAGTGGCTGTTTCATTTAAAAGGACCGAATGATGAAAAGCTTAACCTGTGATACCAATTTAAAGTCAAACTCTTTGTTTGATATAATGCAAAGATAAGGTTACCAACACATCTGCTAATACCATGTTTTTTCATGTCTGTATTATAGTTTTTTTCTTTTTGTTTTAACCATATACATGTTCTTAGACAAACGCCCATCCCTGCATATTTACAGTACATATGTGCAGCATTCATTCAGTATCCATTGAACTGTCTCTAAAATGTAATAACTGCATCCATGTATGTTCATGACACTTACGTTATTTACTTGTAAATTATTTTTAATATAGAGATCAAACGCATTCCTAGTTTAGTTATCCAAATTACAATTTAGTAACAATGTAAAACGTCAAATTTTTACATAATAATAATAATAATAATAATAATAATAATAATAATAATAATAATAATAATAATAATAATAATAATAATAATAATAATAATCATTTTATTTAAAAGCACCTTTCAGGACACCCAAGGACACTTAACAAACCAATACAGTGCAAACATTATCAGTGACAAATTGAAATATAAAATACATAAAGATTATAAAATGCAAAATAATAAAAATACATTTAGTAAAGTTAATGATAAGCTAGTCTAAAGAGATGTGTTTTCAGGGCTGTCTTGAACAGAGAAAGGGAGGTGGTGTTTCGAAGGTCTGGTGGTAGAGCGTTCCAGAGGTGAGGGGCAGAGCAGGTGAAGGCCCTGCTCCCCATGGTGGAGAGGCGGGCAGAGGGTACATGGAGATGTAGCGAAGAGGAGGATCTGAGAGAGCGTGATGGGATGGAGATTTGTAGGAGGTCAGATAGATAAGGAGGGGCAAGGTTGTGGATAGATTTGAACGTGAGAAGTAGAATTTTGAAGATGATGCGTGATTTAACCGGGAGCCAGTGGAGCTGCTGCAGGACAGGAGTGATGTGGTTATAGTAGGAGGTTTGAGTGATGACACGGGCAGCTGAGTTCTGGACCATCTGTAACTTGTGGAGAGATTTGTTGGGGAGGCCGTAGAGAAGGGAGTTGCAGTAATCGATACGGGAAGTCACAAGACTGTGCACCAGGATGGCTGTGGAGCGGGGTGTGAGAGAAGGACGGAGACGGTTAATATTACGGAGGTGGAAATAGGCAGACCGAGTAATATTGTTGATGTGTGAAGTGAAGGAGAGAGTGGTGTCGAGGATGACACCGAGGCTCTTGACCTGAGGGGAGGGGGATAGCAGAGAGTTGTTAAGGGGGACGAGAAGATGTTCTGATTTTGAAATAGTTTTTCGTATATTATGTATGCATTCTCATGATTCCCTGATTTTTTTTTGTAGTTTTAATCAAACTGATGTATTCAGTGTTGTCCTCCGTCTAATACAGGGTATACACATCAGTCCTCAAGTGAGATGCTTTAAGTGTGTAAAATTCAAAAGAGAAAATTTATATTTCTCCCCTCTTGCTCTGTATTTAATCAGAACTGATCAAAAGCTATTATACTTCATCATTGTTGTAATACAGTGTGTTAAAGCCTCCTTATTCTGATTGGAGTGTCTATTTTTCACATGATTACACTTTTTGTCCCAGAGGGAGAATTACCGGTAGCCACTGGAGGGTCTGTTCAGCATAACAACGACCATCCTCACACTTTACTACTATAGCACTAGGACTCATCCGATTCAGGAAATTACCATGTACGGTAAACAGTAAAACACCACTGAATTGTCTGTTTCTCTATAGGTTTGTAGCTTTCAACTATTTTATTACGGTAATTGATTATTTGATCGGTTGTTTGATTTCTTTTTTTAAAAATCAACTATACATGTATACTGAAGTTTCCCTGCATTTCTGTCCATTTGCATACACTATGTACTATCATGAAATACAATGTACCATTTTAACTACTTTTTACACATAGTCACTGTTAATGCATGTTTTTTTTTTTGTTTTTTTTTACAAGTGTCAAGCTCTGATGTAATCCTACTGATGTACAGTACATTAATGCAAAATATTCTGATATGTTGGTTCCACTTTGTGGATTGGATGTGTAGACTCTGTTTTGACACTGAGTCGTTCAAATTTTGTAAAGTAAGCTACCAGTAATTTATTTAATTTATTTCCTGTCTTCAAATAATATTGCAGATGCATGTTGTGTGATAGTAATTGTTTTTCTATGAAACACAGTGAGCACTTGACTTGTACATTATATATTTTGACTATACAGTATATA